>JAOZGT010000005.1:5134818-5259818 GCA_035578325.1 Coelinius sp. EB29 | reverse complement strand
AATCGATGTGTTTTCATGTAGTTTCGACCTGATTAGATTATGAACATGATCATCTCAGCAGTTTTTGAGTTATTTCAGTAAAACTTGTAAAAAAATGACAAAAAATGACGTTTTTTTACAAAATTGACGATTTCTCCGCGGAAAACAATGAAATTCAAATGTTTTCTTTTGCAATTGATGTGTCTTTGAGTAACTCGGAACTGAGTGAAATCCGGACGAAATCGTCTCAGCGGTTGTTGTGTTATTGAGTTATTTAAAAAAAGCAATTTTTTGAATGTCAACAAATTATCAATTTTTTTGTTCGATCGATTCGATCAGATAAATTTCCCTCCCTCCCCCTCATCGCCATCTACCCAATCGATCAATTAGTTCTTGAGATATAACAATTTTTCAAAAATCGTCACATGATTTTTTCTAATCTGAAGTTTGACGGATTATAAATATTGAATATATTGGAAATTAGAGAAATTGAGTTTTGCAAATGAATGTTTTTCTTTTCTTTTATGATTCTGATTGGATATTAGGCAAATTAATTCAGCAGTTGCTACTGACTTGCATGAATTTCTCATATTTTATGGTTTTTTGCGTTGAATTTAAACTGAAAAGAGGACCGCAAAGGGTCACACCATCACTACTCGTTTCTAACAATGTTGTTCTATATCTATGTATCCATGAGAATCTATTGCTTATGGCCGTAAATGATTACAGCTCAAATGATTTCAAATGATTACCGTGATTACCGTGATTACAATTTGATTAAGAAAAATGATTACCAGAAATATAATCACGTGATTTCAGTGATTACAATGATTACATTGATTCGTTGTGATTACACTTTGATTACGCCAAAAAATGACACCATGATTACGGATGTGAATAGCCCCTCGGGATCGGGTCCAAAAATTTTCTTACTTCTTCATCTATCCCTCCATACACAGGAAGTGATCTAATGGCCCTTAAAGCCGAGTAAAGAATTTTAAATTTCACCGGGGTCTCCCCTTAACGGAGAATAGAATTTCCTTTCTAATAAGAGACATCACGTAAATATCTCGAATTGAGAAAAATCGAAACTCGAAATATCTCAAATGAGAACAGAGTTCATGAGGATGCTGGTAGATGGCAGGACTTCATGAAACTAATCATGACATTTGCATCTCACCATCATGCATTCACCATGGAAAAATAATATATAATAAATACATGAAAAAATAATGAAATTTGCAGGGAATTCTGATTTAAAAAAAAATAATAATGTTTGTCCACATCATTTTTATGAATTTTTCTGAAGCATCGAGAATGAAAACTCGTGTCGAACCCGAATGAGAACAAGCTTTAGCGGGAACACCGATAGATGATTGGGCTGTAAGAGAGAATTTTCTTTTATGAGCAATATTCATGGAGATGGGCACGTTTTTCAAACCATATTTCTAACCGAAAAATGAAAGACAATTAAATGGATTAGGTGACATGTTAGATATACGGGTGTTTTCGAGGGTGTTTTCGTTAATTTTTGGTATGTTTTGCATCTTCGAAATTACAATTTTATCGCGAGTTGTTCTACGCTGTTCTCAGAATTAAAAAGGCTCGAAAAGGGAAATTTTCAAATTTTTCCAAATTTCATTTCTGTTACGTTCAAAAAGTAAATTCTTGAAATTTCCAGGGTTTTGACGAAATTTTGTGTTTCGGATGAGGTATCCCCGACGGGAATTTCCCGTTCATTCGATAAGACATTGTTTCAATTAGCTTACATCATGGGAAGCAGGGTTGGGCAAGTAAATTACCTCAGGTAATTTACTTGGTTTCTGACGCGTCAAAAATCAGGTAAATTACTCGAAAATTTTTCAACGTTTTTGATTGTCAAAAACCCAGGTGGCGCCCTCTTTCGGCGCTAAGTGAAACTTGCAATTCAACCGGGAATATAATTAACTAGCCTTAATTATAACTGTAATTTAATCTCAAGTTTGTGATTTTTAACCCAAGATGAATGTTTAAAATGATTAAGAAGACGTTTTATGACATGAATATGTTAAGAGATTCAGTTGATATTAATAAATATATGAAGTTTAGTAGATTAAAAAGCTTTATTCCCAAATTTTTCCTCCAATACTCCACTTAACTCACTAGAAATTACATTGAGTAGATAATAATAACACCAATTAATTTTTAAGATGACTTCTACATACATTTAGTCATTGATAATGCTCGTAAGCGAGGTAATTATTCTTCCTCTTCATCCCATTGATAATTAAAAGTCGCATCCTGCATTTTGAAAGCATAATAAATTCCAACCAGTTTCATTGAGCGATCTACGCTCAGACGATTGCGTAAATCCGAATGAACGCCCAATGGGAAAATAATCTCTCAATTTGTGCGGATGAACTTGGTATGTTGGATAATTTTATGGCTAAATTTGATAAGGCGGGATAGAATGGCTCTATCAAACACCAAAATGTATTCGGACATTTGATGTTTCTCTTGAAGATGTCTTGGAAAAGGCCTTCCTTATTTTGAAAATCCTTTATACCTGTCAAATCTTCACCTAATTCTTCCCTTAGAAACGTAGCAACTTTTGCATTGAATGTTCCTAGATGAGCAAATTGTTTCCCTTGGTACTGAGGGTGTAAAAAGTTCGCTACCAAAGCAATTGGCTGCAACACTTCATCAAGGCGTGCCTCAAGTGTTTCATCAACTTGTTCATCATTCACCGGGATATTCAACGACAGCCAGAATTCAGCTGCATCAGCAATTTTGCAATGTGATGCTTGACATTTATTGACGAGTTCACAGACTGGATCAAACATAACTAAGTAGTTTTGCAGTTGATCTATCAACGTCTCATTGCCCAGCAATTGGCGACTTGGCTCCTTCAGTAGAACAATTTTTTCTTCAACAAGCTGACGCATGATGTGGAGGTTCTTCAAACAACACCAGAATGTGTCTCTATATGAGCACCACCGTGTTTCGCAGGGTAACATGATCCTGGTACCTTTCCGTTTCTTCAGTTCTCTTTCTGCACGAGGTGTTTTGAACTCTCGTAGTAACTGGTTGATTGATTTAGCAAATTTTCCATCGACCAGTGATTTTAATAATAAATTTTCACTGTGAGAGTTGCAAGTCGCGTGCCAAACTTCCACAAGGCGACCCATCTTCATCATTGCCGAAGCATTGTCAGAAACAACAGCATAAATATCCACGTTAAATCTCTGCTTAGCCATTGGAATAGCTTCATCGATGACTCTGGCTAGCTCATCACCAGTTTCCCGTAGTTCACTGAAATCCCAAGAGTTCAGGAACATACTACTCCCATCCTGAGTGTAAATGGTACAAACCACATTCTTTGTATTCGCTGAAGAATTTTTCCACCCATCTATCAATAAAACACCCTTCATTGCTTCAGAGTATTTCAATTTTTCAGTAACTCTCATGTAAACTTCATCCAATAATTTTGTTGAGAGTTTTTTCCTTGATGGGGCTTTGTATAATGGATTTAACTTCTTGATAAATCGTTTGAATGAGTCAGATTCAACGATGTTGAACGACACATTGCAAGCAAAGAAAAATTCAGCTAAAGCCAAGTCAATGGAATGATGATCCATATTTTCACCTATTGCTATTTTAACCTTCTACGATTCGCTCCGGTATTGATATGAGAATTTTCTCGGGAGATATCTGAAATTTGATTCGTTTCGTTAATTATCATTCCACTAATTATTAAATTGTGAATTTTTATTTGATATGTTGATTAATGCCACTTACTGAACAATATGATTTTTCAATTGCCTCGTTAATTAATTATTTAATCTAGGCTGAATACGATCAATTATCACGTGGCTATGTGCTATCTCTTGGGATTCAACTGAATTGTGAGATTAGGGAGGTTTATGACAATTTTTGACAATTTCTGACGCTCTGTAGGTAAATTACCTGTTTTTGACGGCGTCACGTCATAAACTTCCATCTTTGAGATATGCCCAACCCTGATGGGAAGTAACCTAAAATCGTGGGGAAAATTGAGTGTTCTACGCCCATCCCCAACCTCGATCATGATTTTTTATATTTATTAAAGTGATTTTTGTGCGATTAAGGAAAAAAATAATCAGAGTAAAATCTGACTCCGTTTTATGCAAAAATCACTCCAGATTCAAAAAATTGGACAAATAAAAAAAAAGGAATAAAAATATTTTTGGATAGTCGGATAAAGTCTCACTCTGATTCTTTCAAAATTGTTGATGAAGAAAAAATGACTTTGACGAATAAATGAAGAAATTTTAATTGAGCCGGAGGAATGAGATAGAACGGTCAAATTTCAATCTTTTCCGGAATTTTGGGGCATTTCCCATCGTCGGACGTGATTGAAACAATGCTCAATTGGAAGAACGAGAAATTCCGGAGGTGAGGGAGAAGCTTCAAAATTATCAGGTAATTCCCGATAGATTCTTCACAAACAAACGGAGAAGTCAAATTTTTCAAGTTAAAAAATCATCAGTGTGAAGAAGCACGCGTGACTCTTCCTGAGGAACTTGATGACTACGATTGTGTGCAGGTTCACTAACCTTGAGGGAATTACCCGATTAATTTTGAAGCTCGAGTGGTATCCGTGGGATTATTTTCTCATCCTAATTTCGGCCATTAGAATTTCCCCAAGAGACAAAATGAACAGTTGATAACGTCATGTTGTAATATCAAACATACGGAATTATATTGATGCACATGATACTGAAACGAAATCAATTGAATTATTGGGTCAACGAACTGAGAAATTTCATCACAGCATTGAGGCAACGATAAAAATATGAAAACAATGCAATGGAACAAATACTTCCACCATGATATCGAACAACGGAAAAATCCATTCAATTAATTCACTGCATAAAGTTAAAGAATAATGAATGTTTATGAATTCCATTTGAATGACGATTAGGATCTCACTCAGTATGCACAGAGATTTTAGAATTAGGAAATCAGAGATAGAAGTAGAAAAATCGGACAGGTGATGGATTGGAACACCTCGGTTTCATTAATCCTATCACTCGATATAATGAGAGTTATTATGAACGATTGATTTTGGAAAATAAAGATGAAAAGAATAAAAGAAAGGAAAGAATGAGAATCAACGTCGTGGCCCGACGGCACGACTCCTATCCTATAATCATGGGAAGTTTGCATGAAAAAATAGCATCAACAGCGCGGCCGCTTGCGGCCGCGCCATAATGTTACTAGTGATTTTTATACATCTCATTGTACTGTTTAAAATGCCCTCTTACTAAATTTCCAGAAATGGGGAGAAAATCCATGGAAGTACACGTGTATCGAACGGAATGGGAATTTTAACAAAAAATTTCTCTCCCCGTGTAAATAGCCTCAAATACTAATTATAAATGAAGAGTGGAGATTTGAATTTCATGGATATAAATTCACTTCCATGTGAATATTCAGATAAGGCATAGTGAATTTGTGTCAGGATAAGAGGTCTGAAGGGTGATAAAAAATTGCTTTTATTATACATACACACCAAGGGGAAAAACCCGCAGTTGATAAGGAAGAATCCAGGTTTCCGATAAATGAGAAAACTATCTGATTCGGAATTCACACCCATAGAAGTAGAAAAAGGATGCCCTCAAGCTTGTGAAACTTCAATTAAATTAGCAGCACTTCCATCACTGAAATTACCAACGCTAGGATGGGACGGAAAAGAAAAGAATCGCAATAATATAATTTAAAAAAATTATATAAGCTACAATAGTACTTCACTAATGTTTAATTCAAAAAACCTTCAAAATAGCCAATTTAGCGATCATTTAGTGCCAGTTAAAAGAATAAATGAAAAGTGAAAATTCTTTTCATTTTATTTGCCAACGTTTCGGACACTTTATGTGTCCATCTTCAGGGCAATCTTTATTGTTCTATATCGAAAAAAAAAATTCCAAATATTAAAAAATTACAATTTCATTGCTATCAGAAATATAACCCATTTAACAAGAAAAATATTAATTACCTAAAACCCATTAGATGGAAAGGGTTAAGCAGAACAATTCATCCAACAATTATATATGACCACAAGAAACATGGACAAGTTGCGTGCCATATCTGTTCTAACCTATAAATTTAAAAGAAAACTTCACCAATGGTAAAAAAAAATGTGAAGAAGGATATTCAAATAGGAGAAATGTTCAATACAATTTTCGCAGGGGAATAACGTTCACTCAGTCCAATGAATTTCAAAGCAAACCATGCCTCACACTGACAGCATGCAAGTATTTACATACAAATTCCAGTTGAGAGACTGACAGCGCACTCAGGCAGTACGCAGAACGATATCCGTTGACTAACTACCCTTTGTCGTCCCTTCAACCCATAGTGCATTAGGTTCATTCGCGAGATCTACCGGAAGGTTTCTACCATCTAAACTATTTATTCACCTCTATTATGCAACCGGAACAACGTAGATAGAGTCATACCAAGGACCCAGGACGTATTGTCGACAGTATTAAACCGTTGAAAATCTCAGATACATTGTTGAAAGAAACGATATGTTAATTTTTCATTAAGGGTCATGATAATTATCTCCACCAGAGAGATAAACGTGGAATATGAGTTTACTTCAAATGGTTTTTTTGAAGTGAAACTTCTTACGGCTCGTTGGAGGGTAAATTTAGTATCGAATGAAACGAAAAATAGCGACAGGAAAAGGGAGGGGGTAGCGCGCGTGGTGGGGGAGCTTGGGTAGAATGAGACATGGGAGAGAAGCGAAAATATGACAAACTCGGAGTAGGAAAGGGGAAACGCGCTTGGTGGGGTACTAGATGGAGTCTATGGACGGTGAAGGGAGCGCGGGGTCCGTACTGCAAACCCGACTATAGGCACATTCAGGGGAGAGACTTTGCGCGTTTTTCCCGAAATAAAACTTAATTTTTTCTTCCATTATAAATGTTTTATAAAGAGAAGCTAAAATATCACATGTCCTTTTTCATAAACCTAGCTCCCCAATGAATTAATCAATAAGGGAAATTCATTCTGTTATCAAAGAACAGTTTTATTCGTAGGAATATTTGTGATCTAGGGGATGAGCTTGGAAAGTTTCACTTCTATCGCGTAGGCTTCTACGCACCACTTTTTTTTTTAATAAATTTCCTTGAAAGGGAGGAATTAAGCAATTTAAAATTTTAATTTGGGACACGCTTTTTATATTGACCATATAGATCAATATATAGCATAGCCTATCTAAACAATAATGTTACAATCTTTGTAATTTTTTAGACTTTGTGAGGTCTGAGACCAGCCACCTACGCGTTGTAGGCTCCAGAGGTCATGCTCAGCGCTGGCAGGAATTGATTTCTCTATCCGCATCAGTCCACTTTCCTTATGAGAAGTACCTCCAATTAAATTTTAAGGATGATAGGATGCAATAGGCATGTAGGCAGTGAGACGGAGGGGAATCTATTGTTCTTTCTGAAAAATCCAATCTCTGAAGAAAAAAATTTCAACTTTTCAATTGGATAATTAACCCATTTTCGAAATGTTTTATAGTCATATCGATTTTTTTTATAGCTTCAGAATTTTTCCTCTATACATTACAGGGATTGAAAATTTTTTGCAACTCGTTTTTGTTGTTAATGAAAAATTATTCATCTGAGTGGAAAACGTGGCAACAGAGAAATTATTTTGGTTGTAGAAGTTAGCAGCACAGTCATTGGATGCGTTTGAATAGACCGCGCTTATTCCCACTCGGTTGGTTGTTGCAATGTTGTCGCTATTCCGAGCTGCGCGCGCTGAAATTCTGATTTTTGCAAGTTTGTTAATAATTTTGCTTAAACAATACTCGTAATCGAAATGAAAATTTTTGCAATAGGTCTATTTATTAAAATTCTACACATATGCAAATTTTTGTGGCGTTGGCTGCATTTTGCAATTACTTTTTGATTTATTTTCTGAATTCCTATAAGACGTGTTAAATAGCATTTTTTAGAAAATTCATAACATTTTATCTAGGTTCGCAAAAAATCTGAGAGCCTATTCTCGAACCAGTGAGGCCGCTTCGTGTACGCATACCTCGCACAACTATTCGACACATGCGTTTGCGTAGCACACGGTTGTAAGGCACTCGCGCTGTACACGATTGTGGAATGTATACGATAACTATTGCCCAGCCGATTGACCAATGATCACTTTTGAGTCATAAGAAGTTTATTATTGACCACTGATAATCGATTCGAAGAGAGACATGCGAAACGGATGCAACTGCGCCGCACATTAATTGTCAAATAAATCTTCTTTTCCGCGTCCGAGCTTTGAGCGCGCTTGGAAGCTCTAGGCTTCGAGGTAAAAATATGTTCCCGTACACTTTTTTGTAGAAGATTTAATTTTTTACAAATTAAGTCCTGTGACTTTTTATCATATCTGTTATAGTTTTGACCGCGTAAAGCAAAAAAGTTTGGGTAAAATTTTTTTCATAGTTTTCAATTTTTTTACATTATTGCCTTCTGTGCTGGATTATCAACGACTTGATATGTGCTTTCTACTATTTTTCCGCATCGAATGATATAATTTTCATTCATATTCTATCATATTTGATTTCAAAACATTATTTGACAGGGCTAATGGTCGAGTTGACCTGGAGGGCCCAGTTCTCTCACATTCCAATGCTGTTACCGCCACCTGGTGACATTAGTCAATGATCTATTTTATCAACAATATGGTTTTTTTTACATTAGATTTTCGCGATGAAAACCACCTCATGCCCTCCGGTAAACCAATTCCAATAATCGTGCAAAGTTTCAACAATTTCTGAAGAGTATTTTTAACGTAATCGTTGTTTAAAATTGTTGAAAAAAATTTTTGATTTTCCAAATAAAAACCACCTCATGCCCTGCGGATAAGTATTCTGAATACTCCTAAAAAATTTCACGTCTTTCTAACCAGTAGTTTTTTTATTACGATTTTTTGAAAAAATTTCCGTGTGCGATACATTATATACGAAGCACAGTCGTGTTCGGGACGAGCGTCAACCACTCTGGGAGGCTATTCTCGAGTTGAAATCGTCCGCTCGCATGAATTGCCAGCGCGTACGACGGCGCGTCTTAGATGGTTCCGAGCATATACCATGCGCCGTCGTACGCGCTGGCAATTCATGCAAGCGGACGATTTCAACTCGAGAATAGCCTCCTCAGAGTCTTGTGCGCTTGAGCGTACGCGCATCACCCTCACCGATTCGAGAATAGGCTCCCTTAAATTTTGCACATGGTTTCGGAAAAAATTAAACTATGTATCAAAAAATTTTAGGAATTTTGGCTGCATTTTTTTAACCCTCTTTGATTGCGCCCTATGATCCTTAATGTAGAGAGTAAATGATTCTGTTGTCGGATACTCTCCACCTACTCGCTGCTTTCTTCGCGAATGTTCAATAACAATAGTTTTCAGGGTCGATAGGAGTATGCGGAAAAGCAGAGAAAAATGAGGAAAAGTAGAGAAAAATGAACCATCTTGAATATAGGTAATAACTCAGTAGAGTGGAGTTCAACAAATACAGCGTCATTTTCAAGCTCTTTCTTTATGCTTCAATGAGTATTAAATAGAATTAGAGGTCTATTACTGTGGAATCATACTCGCACACATTACTGGAATCACTTCCTTCATTGTGCCCCTTGAATTCCTCTCAATTAACAGTTGTCCCCTCATGCGAAGTACATATATCTCGGACATATATCTCGCATACATTTGGCATACTACATTTTTCGCCGAATATATATCTGAGATATATTTTGGATATATGTCAAATATTTTCATCGAGATGAGTGTGCACGCTTATATCTAACATATATCTGGCTTATGCCATTTTTCGCCGAACATATAAGTGATATAACTGAGATATATGTTCGCATATATGTTCTTTCCATGAGGAGTCAGCTGCGAAGAATTTGGAGGAGCAACAATGTAGAATAAAATATCAATACAAACACTGCATAATGATGAGAAAATTTGTTTCTATAATGTTTGACCCGATCAACTGGAACCGATCTAATGACTCTCGCGTTACCTAACTCTCCATAATGGGAAAATCAAGGTTCTCATCGAGGGGCCATTCATTTATGAAATCACTGTGTCACTCCGCAATGAAATCAGTCTTGAAATCACATGAAATCGGTCGAAATCAGTGGAATCATGAAATCAAAAATGAATAAAAGAGGAATGGAAGAGGTAAAAAATTTTTAACTTGAATTTGATGACCGGTCGTGCTCAATTTTTTTCAATTCCACTGACAGATCCCTTTTTAACTTCCTGAGTAGTTTGTGGGAATGGTACTGATACTATCTGTGAAGCGACAGCCCGAGGACGGCATTTTAAAATGAGGTTTCACTCCCCTCGAAAATAGAAGAAATTCCGATTTTTAAATTTGACCCGTCGTGCTCGATTTAAGTTTCTAATTCTATATGAAATAAATAGATATATCTTATCAAATGAATTAACAAGAAATTATTTGATTCTCATCGCTTCACCCTCATGGTTTCATCCCTTCATTCACCCCCCTTGTAATGACTCTCATGTTTGAGCCTTTTTTAACTTCCCGGGATAGGAAACTTATTGTAATCACCCCGAAAATCGAAATTCGATTTTTCATCATATCTCCACGTTCCAAGGTCACCACCCACTCCCCGATAATTTTCAAGATCATGTATGTATGTATGTATGCATGTATGTATATAGGTGCCTATCTCGTTAACGGATGATGGGATCAAGGTCATCCATGACGCAATCAAAGCCTCTTCATCTAACTTAGAGCTGAAAGGATTTTGGAAAAAATTTTTCCAGTCGTTCTCCAGTTTTTCCAGGAAAACATAAAATGAAAAATTGCATTTTCTGTTTTTTTTTTTTTTTCAAATCTTCAAATGTTTTTTTTCTATTTTTTTTTTTTTTACTTTCGCTGACCACCGCGCAGGAGCCGAATCAATTAAAGCGGTTGAAGAAGGGTAAATGCTAAGAAACATTCTGAAAATGAAATTATTTTGCTAATATTTTTTTTTTCTAAAAAAAGTTTTTTCGTGTTCCATTCAAAAAACGAAAAACGATGCATCAACAAATGACATTTAACATTTATTTTTTTTGCTTTTAATGTATATATGGGGTGATGAGAACCGGGAAGTTTCAGTTGTGAACCTCAATGGTTCGCTCCGACTTGAATGCACTCGAATTCGGGAGCGAGCTTGCGACCGACCAACAATACTCCGTAGACCGGCTGCACCCCTATTACATTAATATTATGCATTTCTTTCCCTCCGGGTTCTATCCGCATTCCTTTTTACTCCATTCCTCCTTCCTCCATGAAATAGGTGAAATCGAAAATTCGAAATTACTTCAAATCGAAAAGGAATCGTGAAATCACGGAAAAAATCCCATGTAGCAATCACTGTGTCACTGGATTTTTAAATGAATGGCCCCTCGGTTCCTATTGGTTACTCCAACTATATGAGTTGTTCATACTTTATAAATATAAATTATTGGCAGCATACAAATTGATCCGTTTGGCTTGTTATCCATATTTGGTATCAAATTATATAATATTCAGAGATATTATAGGACTTCCATTTTGACATGTTCCATCGAATTAGCCCCCTTGCTTTTCATAGTTTGAAATATGGCTGGGGTATTTGTTCCCAAAGAGGCCTCTCCACATCATGAATTTCCTGAGTCATTTCAAATATGACTGATTATGACAACCAAATTTCCAATTAACAAAGCCTATTCACGTGACAGAATCGGCGTCCATGACTGTCGGAGCTGGAGAATTGTCACATCAACGATTGTAAATTTTCATTTAAATCTGAATGTAGGTACGGATATTGGATTATTATTAGATAACAAGACAAGAAAATAGTTTCAAGAGTACGAAGACATAAATTTAATTATAATAACGTGACTTCTACGTGATCATGAGGCGAAAAGTGGATATCACTTCCTTTATAGTGAATCTTCAAAGGGATTTGATGAAAACAATTAGACAAAATTCTGAAACAAAACGAAAGATTTATGCTTTGCCACCAATTTTTCCCTTGATTTTCCGTGAAACTTACGTTATCATCACCAATAATTTGAGAACACGTATTGGACTCTATGTCATTGATGATAGTTGAACCTTGAGAAATCAATTGGCTATCAAAATGATATGATTCGGTGGCTGGTTACAGATTGAAGATTACTCATTATTTTTGAGTTTTCTGTCTTACACACAAAAGTCGACTTGGAAATGGTGAGATTATCTGAATTCGGTTCGTATACGGTGGTTAAGAGTATTTGTTATAAAAAAAACCAGCAAAACGAAAGGAAACCTGTTGGGAATAATTTCAAATATATCGTCGAAAATCTAACAATAACTTGTCAAAGAAACTCACCTTAAGGTAGTTATCCTGTGGCATACTCGTGACAAACAGGGCCCATGGGGTGCATATGATAAGTGATACACAAGTAACGGGATTTGCATATAATTTATTGTAAATCCCTCAACACATCTCTAAAATTCTTCTGAGGTGGGAAATCTTTTGAAAATTTTTTTTTCACATGCATGTTAATAAATTCGTCAAGCCTGGGAGGCGATTACGAACATGAAGTGCGGTGGTGGGTGCGATGAGAAAACAATGGATAATCTGTCAATTAGCCAATCAGAAACCGAAATTTCTGTGCTCGACCGCGCGAATTGCATGTTCGTAATCGCCCTCCTGATTTCTGAGTTTACTCGGCACATTCCGTGTGTACATATACTCACTCATTCACACGCGCTAGGCGGCGCAACATTCGTGGCAACGTCGCTTTCTCGTGTATAGAATAAAAGTTACTAGTTGATGAAATGCAATGGTTTTAATACTCTGTTGAAGCTAGTTCTTCATGATGATATTAATCATTCATCAATCGAGTTCGATTGATCGAATCTATTGGAGTTTTAAAAAGAGATTTTCTCTAGTTTTCTGTGGTAAATTATACGAGAGAAAGTTAACGTGCATCTTAGTATGATATTAAAGGTTCGCTGAAATGAAATAAAGATTTTTTATATATGTTACATTTTCTGGAAAATTCATTTATCCTGGAAAATCATCACCCTGTTTGACTAATTCACGCTAATCATCCACAACAAAATTTAAAAAGTAAATTTCTCCGATTTTAGAAGTATTATTTCAGGAAAATAAAAGATTTTTCCCAGCACGAATTCATTTTGTTGGATTATCCATTCAAACCATCGGCGCGTGTCTTCGAGTTCACTAAGCGGCGTTGTCACTTCGAATTTCTGTGCCCCCTCCCCTCCCTGCCACCATGAGCGTTGAGAGTACACGGAGAAAAAAATTCAGTAAAAATTCCGTGTCTTTTTCGTAATCGTGGGGCGACCTTGAAATGTGGGAAAAATTACGTGAAGTTCCGTAATTTTTTACTTAAAATCACGGAAAGACTACGTTCACTTGAAGTAAAAATTACTGAAAGTCACGTAATTTTTCCCACATTTCAAGGTCGCCCCACGATTACGAAAATGACACGGAATTTTTACTGAATTTTTATCTCCGTGTATATGAGAGTTTCGAACTTTGTTCATGATTATTTAATTAACTAGGAGTCAGATCGATCTGAAAAAATTTTGAACGATGTGTGAAGGATCATTTAACAACATGGTGATTTTTAGAAAAAACAGTAAGACGCGTTTTTTTAATATAAAAATAAAGGTAAATTCGGAGGTATCTAGTATAGGGGACTGCGTGTTAACGCACCGTGATAATGCAAACTTTGATAATTTTTTCCTCGGTTCTTGCTAGTCAGATCGATACGAGTTTTTTAGAGATGGTTAAGTAGACTCTTTTTTATCACTAGTAAAAATTTCATCAAATCGGTAAGAAAAGCGATCCACACGATAACTACCTTAATAGCATAAAAGACAGAATTGTTTGATATATGGGGTCATTTGAAATTTCATGACAAACCATTTACCATATAGGAGAACTTGCAACTGAAAATACGAGATGATAAAGTGCAGATGAAGGCAGGTCGGAGGGGGGGAACAGAGGATCAGTAACTATATCGAGTACAACCACGAATCTCATTTCCTCGCGTAATTAAACCCGGATACTAGTATTTGGGATTGCTTCCTGGCCGAACTGCCATCAAATCTCTTTCTCTTCAACCCCTCAAGCTCTCACTCCTGGGCTCAACTGAAGTATTAATATAATATATGGCATCCGCGCCCAACAGCAGCGTGAAGGATAAGCGATTTCGCGGATGTGTCATTCCTAATGTCGGCTGTTCACCCGAGATATTTAATTTAGGTGGATCGTTTTACACCTTGCTACCCTCAGGCTCTTCTATCCTTTCGACAACTTCTTCATATTAGAACGATATTCATTCTTATTGCATTCCTAGTATTACGTCGAGTTGTAGTGTGATTTCATCGGCTGGAAGTCATGAGAATTATGATGTGAATGCCATCCAATAAAACACACATTATCTATGTCACTGATATTCTATGATTTTGAAAAGTTGAGCGGATACACAGAGAGGATAATTTCGTAAAAATTCCGTGACGTTCCATAATCGTGGGAGGGAATAACGTGCGTTCGGAAATTTTTGAGGATTGAAACATAATTTCTATTCAAATCCAGGGAAGAAATGCGAGAAAGAACAATTTTTCCGTTCTTTCAGGTGAACATAACGTGTTTCAATCCATGAAAATTTCCGAATAACGCGCATCCTGCCCCATGACTACGGAAAGTAATTTTTACGAGAATTCTGCCTCCGTGTATCTCAATTCGTACACGGAGAGAAATTTTTGGTGAAAATTACCATCCCATTTAAAAATTTATTAAAATTTAATTTTAAATAATAAAATTTGATGTATAAAAATGAATTTTTTTTTTCGTTTGAGAAATATTGTCTTGATGAGAATAAATAATATCCAACTTATGCTCAATTTTACCCTTTCAGCGTAATAGTTTTTGTCTAGATTTTAATAACAATTCTAGGTTTGGTTAGTAAACTTTACCATTCTGTCTGGATGAAAGTCACCCTGACGGTACAGTAATTCCTATCCTACCGGTAGGGTCATTTTTATTCCAGACGAATAGTAAAATTTACTAACCAAACCTAGAATTTTCATTGAACTAAGGACAAAAATTACTGTGCCGGAAGGGTGAAATTTAACACAACTTGGACATAATTTATTCTCATCAGGACAATATTTCCTACCCAGAGCCACCCAGCCAGATGAACCCTCTCGCCCAAGCTACCTTATAGCAAACATTAACATTAACACATTCCCTGGCCTCTGAAGAGAATTCTTGCCCAGCTGCGCTTTACCTCTAAATAGGTACGTATTTAAAATATCATTTGGTGGAAATGTCTATGACTTCGACCCTGCCAGTCTCTGCCCAACCTGCGATACCCTCGAGCCCGACACAGTTGAACAGTTTCTGTTCTACTGCCCGTATCTCACCCCAGTCAGAAATACTTTATGGGAAAAAATAAAGCTTAAGCCTGCCTTCTCAAATTACTCAGGTATCTGTAATACATCTTGCAAAGACCTTCTAGACGTTAAGGATATTAGGTCGCTAAATAGTATATTACATACCTCGGCCAGTAAAGTAAGGAATGTCTCAGATCACATGTAATTGTCGGTCGAGGCGAAGCCGAGGTCGACAAACATGTGATCTGAGGCTTTCTTATTTACTGGCCAAGGTGTGTATACTATTTTTCTGCTCAACGTAGCCAGAAAGCGGAAACTTCGTTTAGCGCAGCGGCCAGGAAGTTGACGCTTTCTGGCCGGAGGGCAGAAAAGTCATTTTCAATTATTGTATTCGGAGCTGCCAACTCCGTGCTTTCTACCTCAATTCGTGAGAAATAGATATACCAAAAATTGATAGTACCGCAATTCTAATTCTATATCCAATTGTTTTAGGTAATTTGAAGAGGGGCAGCAAAACTACGTCTTTCTACAGTTAATGATCTCTTCCCATATAACACAGTTGTGCATTTTGTTTTGCCTTTCTCAGACACATAGCAAGTGGCTATAGCTTTTGTACAGGTGCTGCAATATTATTGTTCATCTACAGTTAATGACTCTCCATATATACATGTAATACAAGTATGTACCATTTTTGTTAGCCCTAGTTAAGGAATTTACATATAAAAAAAACCAGCGAGCCATATAGTACTCGAGATCTATGTGTAAACATCTCATCGCCGCCATATGGGTCTGTAATCCCCACTAGCGACATCGACCGGCCGCTAGAGGGACTGCGTGGTTACAGACTTCTGTCGCATTTACACCAAATCGCTTCCAGCCAGAGTGTGGTAGGGGCGAGCGAAAAGATGTTTACACATCAAAAATGTTACCCCCATTGTAAAAGATGATTTATCTTAATACAATAAATGAAATGAACATTACTAAAACTTTCTCTCCGTGTATGGCATTGAATTGAAGTAGAACGAAGTGCATAGTGATAATCATTCTGTAATTGGGGGAAAGATTCAACTTCAGATGGTTCATCCCAATTGAATCTCCAGCGATTCGATCTATTTATAAATTTCTGGTGGAATCGATGCGCACGAGAGCTCTCTAGTTGCATCGATAATTGAACACGGATGTCATTGAGACTGCTGGTAATTACCAATCTGACGCCGAGTACTATCCTTCTTCTTCCTTTTGTATAACGTAATTAACGGGGATATAGTTGGAGGAAGAATGTTGTGTCATATTGTGCGAGAATCGAGGGTACTCCAATATTCACCAATGATTGATAAATATATATGAGAAGTAGTAGTTAAGGATGATAGGATGGAATAGTCATGTAGGCGGTGAGACGCAGGGGAATCTATTATTCTTCTCGAAAAATTCAATCCCTGAACAAAAAAAATTCAACTTGTCAATTCAATAATTCACTCATTTTTCAAGTCTTTGATAGTCAAATACTTTTTTTTCTATATTACTTCAGAACCTTTCCTCTACATATTAGAAGCAGTAAATATTTTTTGCAACTTTGATTTTATTAAAAATGGAAAATTATTCGTCTGAATGGAAAACGTGACAACAGAGAAATTATTTTGCTTGAAGGACTTAGCAGCACTGACGTGTGCAGCTCTCATTCTCATCTCTCATTGAATGCGTTTGAATTGACCGCTCTTACCCAAGTAGGACCACTTAAAAATTATGAATCCACTTGAATTTTACTTAAAACTTGAAATTTCATACGCTTTTCTCTCTTAAAGCGAATTCAGTGTCACTCTTATGAAAATTACTACCAAATTGTCCATGAAATTCCATTTCCATTTTCCATTGTTTTCTAACAGTGTAGGCTCGGAAAAAATCTGAAAACTTTGCACATGGTGTCTAGAAATAAAAATCTGCCAAAAATTCGAGATTTCAGCTGCATTTTTCAAACATCTTTGGACTACACCGTATGACCCTCAATCTTGTTATAGTACTTTTCCGGCCTGTTGTTATGGAGTTTTTTATTCGTGTGGAGTTGGCGTCCGAGCCGAGGGCCAACCACACGAGTCAAAAAACCCCATAATAACAGCCCAGGAATAATATTTTTCCGCAGTGATTTTCACTTTTTCAAGTTTGGGAAAGGGTGACTACCAATTCCTGGACGAGAAAAAGTGAAAAACAGTACGGAAAAAAAGCATTATACATCATTGCTATAGAGTTAAATAATGAGCGTATCCCGAGTGGAATATTTTGCACTGGTTTAATCTACACTATACTTTTCAAGCCTTTTTTCGCCTAAATTGACCTGTTTTGTCCTGATTAATTCTCCGCTCGGATTTTTACAAATCCTAAAATGTTCTGTCACCCCAAGAAGTACTATTCTACACTCGCTTGGACCTATGAAACCCTGAAAAAACCTGGAATACTCTGAACTATCCTCCCTTAGTCTAAACCGTCATTTCACCGACCGGCGATCACCGTGCAAATTTTTCGTTTTTCTTCTGAAATTGTGATAATAAAACGACAAAAGTTATCGATAGAAATCTGAAATTTTAACGCATGATTGGTACCACTCATGTCAAACTTCAGGCCAAGTTTCAGCTCGATTAGTCGATTAGTTCTTGAGATATAACTCTTTATCGAAAAATCGTTTTTCTTCAATATCTCGAGAATAGTGATGCCGTCGAGACTTAGACGAGAATTTGTTTGAAAGATCATCACGGTTTGAAAAAACATGGAAAGTTTTGGAATTGTTGCAATCTCGAAAGACATTGGGTCGTCGCATCTCGTCACGATTCTGGGAGGATTTATCTTGCCCGGGTCTCGACTTTTTCAGCCTTTTATGTACACGAGACGAGACGAGACAATATCGAGATTAACATTTGAAAAAACGAAACATACGGAGACTCAGAGGTGATGGATTCTTACAAAATCGCGACGAGATGCAACCATCCAATGTCTTTCGAGATTGCAACAATTCCAAAACTTCCAATGTTTTTTCAAACCGTGATGATCTCTCAAACAAATTTTCGTCTAAGTCTCGACGGCATCACTACTCGAGAACAATTTAACCGATCCGATTTTTTTTTTTTCAAAATATTCGTCATGAAAATATCTATTGATTTCAATTTAAAAATTCAGCCAGACCATGGAGAAGTCACATAGTTATTGCCCTTCTTCTATTTTTTGGCTCAAATCCTTGTATGTCTGATAACTCGAGAAATATTGGAAATAAAAACTTCAAACTCGGTATGATTTTAGGCCATATGATAATAAAGATTGCTATTTAATTTGGGCACAATCGGACCATTAGTTTTAGAGATATTCGACTTTATGTGTAAAACTATTTTCTTCAATATCTCAAAAACTACTCGATCGATTTGATTGGTTTTTTTTTTCAAAATGTTCGTCACGATAATTTCTACTTAGCACAATCAAAATAGATATACCTTCCCATTGAAAGTTTTCGAGATATTGCTCTTTTTCTATTTTCTTTCTCGAAACTCACTTATACGTACTATAATACGACTAGGATTTGGAGTGAAGATTCGAAATTTTGACTAGTACTTGATATTGTCGGGTTCGACTTCTGTGTAAAATTTGAGGTTGATATGTCAATTAGTTCCTGAGATGCAGACAATCAATGTAGAATAAATTATAGATCCATCCGGAAGCTGACGACCAATAGAATTGGTAGAGAAAAAAAGAGAAGCATAATATAATAATAGAATAACAATAGTAACGCATTTCTTCCAATCCTTAATACCAGTCGCATGGGAGCGAGGGCTTACTTGTTTTTTTTTTCAATTAAAAAAATCAGAAAAATACGGTGATTCGATTCGTCTTATTTTTGTTGATTATAAATCGTTTTTCAATTTGTTATTAACTAATTTTAATATACCAAATGAACCACTGAGAACCACTGAGAGCGAATGGAATGAAATGTTCCCTCTCTCAGTGTAATGTTTCTACCTTGATGAGATTCAAATAACAGCGCGTAAGAAAATGTATCTCACTAACATCTGAGTAAAATGACCGCAAGGCCGATTAAAATTCATTTAGTATATATATCATACGGTCGAATAAAATAGGGATATTCTGAAAGACTAATTTTAATATTAACACGCGATGAAATCGGAAGAATAAAATAGGATTTGGTAGGTCTCCAGCGCGAGTCCTGGAAAAACCTCAATAGCTACTGAATCGGACATAACTAGAATAAAAAAGGATAACCAAGGTCGAAGATCCAATGCAAAACTAGACCTTCCGCAGACTTTTTCATTCCGTAGAATCCTGGAAAGTCCTGCAAAGTTCAGTCGTCCCTAGAACAACTCAGACCAAAATATTCGACTCGGGATAGATGTATCTTATGTATATAGTTTTTACGCCTCTTTGACTCTATGATGACGACATAATATTCCGCAACCGCAGGAGAGTGAAATGTTCTCAGCACATTTTTTCTTCAATTGAATACAATAATTGCCAGTCATAGGAGCGACATAAAATAGATAATCCATTAGCCATATTATCATATACGATTACCATCCAGAAACAAACATGAATTTAATCCAAATTCATGAAACGTTCTTCAAGCCTTTTTTGTATGGATTTGAGCGTACGAATCGCATTTTCTGCACTGTACTCCCATGAGTATCGAGTTACGTTTTCTCATCTATAAGTAGAACCTCCCCACTGGAGTCGCATTGGAAATGGGTACCCAGTGACTGAAGATTTCTTTTCCCCATCTCTACTCTTCGATTTCCCCCCTCCCCCCTACCGCCTTTTTTTATCTTTCGTACATCGCTTCACAGACGTTTCGAATCGACAACCACACGGAAGTACACGCTCCCAAGAACCACTGTTTCAGAATCCTGAATATGAATTCGGTGTAGATTTTTCCCTCTGTCTGTCTTGTCTCTCTCTCTCTCTCTCTCTCTTCTTTGTAGCTCTACTCCTATTCATCTATATTCCGTATTACTTTCAGAAGTTCTATTCTCCTGAGAATGCAAGGGGTGAGATTTCAAAATTTATTCATTTTGAATTCACCCTGAAAAGTACAAATGGAAGAATTCGTTAAATTATTGAGTATTAGTACGTGAGCATATGATATATAGGGAAGCTTTCGGCATAAAAAGTGACTCAGCATGTGACTTTTTTATGCCTCAGGTTTCAACAACGTTTTTCTTCACTCGTTTATTCTGAGTTTATTAATAAAAGTGCGTTTCTTTTAATTGATTAAATTCGGAGTAATATAGTTTTGAGGTGTTTCTTATGTTCTTGTCCAATCCGAGGTCCAATCGGTAAAACAGCTGATTCGTGATAGCTGGAGGGCCGACGGGGGTAAGAAGATCAAGGCCCAAAGAAACACGTCAGAAATCTTTCCAAATTAAGGCACTTGGGAGAAACTCACCTTCAATAATCACAGAACAAACAAGCTAAGACAAACATTATAACCAGCGCCCGAAAGTTTCTTTAAATAAAACTGCAGGGAGCTGTTGCTGAAACAAAAGATGTATGAATGGATAGAATGTTATGAATTTATGAAAAAAAACTAACCGTCACACAAAAAACGCTAAGTGTAAATCACACCGTGTTCGGGGTAGATTACACCGAAACGTCAAAGTGTAAATTACACCTATGTAAGGGGTATTCCAACCTTTGGTTAGTCTGAATGACATCCACACTAAGGTTGCATTACCATTTCTTGGGGGTGAACCAACCTCAACTGGGATTGTTTCACCCCATTTTATCTGTTAAGGTTGAACCTATCTCCAGATAATTATTTTTTCTATGATTATAAAATAGCTATTGATGAGAGTGAAAAATCTGATCGTCGGGCTATTAGTCAGTATAGTTTATAATAGTTAGAATTAAGGGAGGGTAGGGCAAAACGGACCCTGAGGGCAAAACGGACCATGTAATTTTTTTGTTCTCACTCGATTTGACTATAAAAGATAAGCCCAAATAAAATAATATATATAGGTCAAACGGTCTGCAGTGAAAGGTGGAAGGTCAATTCAAGGGTCAAATGGTCTACAGTGGAGGCTGGAGGATCAATTCAAGGGTCAAATGATCTACAGAGGAGGGTGAAAGGTGGGTTCAAGGTTCAAACGGTCTAGAGTGGAGGGTGGAAGGTCAATTTGAGGTTAAACGGTGTGAGGAGAGTCTGAAAAGTCAATTCAAGAGGCAAACAGTCGAAAGTGGAGGATGAAAGCTTGATTCAAAGGTCGATCGGTTTAGAGTGGAGGGTTGGAGGTGAATTCAAAGGTAAAACGGTCTGAGGTGAGGCTGAAAAGTCAATTCATGGGGCAAACGGTCGAAAGTGGAGGGTGAAGGGTGGATTCAAGGGGTAAACGTTCGAAAGTGGAGGATGGAAGGTGGATTCAAAGGTCAAACGGTTCGGAGTGGAGGGTGAAAGGTCAATTTAAAGGTCAAACAGTCTTAGGAGAGGCTGGAAAGTCCATTCAAGGGTCAAACGGTCTGAAGAGAGGTTGAAAAGTCAATGCAAGAGTATGAGGCTGAAACTAGTCGTCAGCCGTTCAGCCGCCACTGAGTTGTTTTTGGCAGGGACTGTAGGCTCTGGCGGCAACGTGCATTTGAACTACAGTTGACGAAAAAAATTATTAAAAATTCTTTAACATTAGCGCTATTGAAAATTTCCAATCGCGAAATAATCAGGGGGGTTCCCTCAGTGAAATGAAAAGAAAAAGTATTAAAAAACAATTTTGTAGGTGGTCGAAGGGGGATGTGTAGGGGGAAAACTAAGTTTTTCTCCCGATTATTACTGAAAAAAAAAAAATTATAAAAAAATACTTTCAAGGGGCACTATTGGGAATTTCCAATTGCAAAATAGTCAGGGGAATCCCCTCGCAAAAAAAAAAGTATTGTGACGTATTGGGATCGACCAATACGTCGATTTAGTTATTAATTAATGGAAAAGTTAAACAATAGCTGGATGAGAGGAATGAGAAATGTGATTTCTCTTTCCTGCCATCCAGACTTTGGTCAGCAGTCCCACGGTGTCATTTGGACATCGTGGTAAGCAGTCCCACGATTTTTGCAAGTCCAGTTCAGGTGGCCTGAACTGTTTGACTGTCTTAGTTTGTGTCAATGATGGCATAAAAGAGTATTAGTGGAAAAACCGTGAGACTGCTTAGCTCAGCAACTTGGAACTTTGGCGAGCTTTGGTGGGTCTTCTGGACTCACCAGAGACCAGAGTACGATAGGGAGGGGAGTCGCGAACATCTCCAGGCTCAGGCCTTCGGCCAAAAGACAATAATAGCGAGTCCAAGTTCCAAGTCGAGCTAACATCTTAATTACGCGTAAACCGACCCATTTACGAACATTGTCGTGTATTTTAACAACTATCGTGAATATACCATACTTTTACCGATTAATACGCGAGTGTTCAATAACACCTTAACCCTTCATATCCTTCCATCCGACATCCGCCGAGTGAGCGAACCCCCCGTGAGCTCACCGCCGAAGTTAGCCGAGGTGGAGTGAATAAAGGGTTATAATTACAACAACGTAGAAAGGGAGCTTGAGAAGTTCCCAATCCAACAGTACCATCAACCAAGTATAAAAACTTATTAACCTTGAGTTTTACCTCCGGGTAAAACTCATAACGTCACAGTATTAAAAAACAATTTCCTGGGTGGTCAAAGGGGGATGTGTAGGAGGAAATCTGAAGTTCCCTCTCGATTATTAATGAAAAAAATTTATAAAAAATACTTTCCTGTGGTGCTATCGCGAATTTCCAATTGCGAAATAGTCAGGGGGGTCCCCTCAGTAAAATGAAAAAAAAAGTATTGAAAAACTTAGTTTTTTCCCTACATATCCCCCTTTAACCGTCCAGGAAATTGTTCTTTAATAATTTTTTTTCATTTTACTGAGGGGACCCCCCTAACTATTTCGCAATTGGAAATTCGCAATAGCGTCACCGGAAAGCATTCTTTATAAATTTTTTTCATTAATAATCGAGAGGGAACTTTAGATTTCCCCCCACACATCCCCTTTTGACCACCCAGAAAATTGTTTTTTAATACTTTTTTTTTTATTTTACTGAGGAGACACCCCTGAATATTTTCCGATTGGACATTTCCAATAGCACTAATGTTAAACAATTTTTAATGATTTTTTTCGTCAACCGTAGTTTAAATGCACGTAGCCGCCAGAGCCTACAGTCCCTGCCAAAAACAACTCAGTGGCAGCTGAACGGCTGACGGCTAGTTTCAGCCTTATTGCAAGAGTCAAATACTCTTGAATGGAGAATTCAAGAAACGATCAAGGGTGGAGGCTGAAAGTCAATTCAAGTAATGATGCCGTTTGACCCATGAATTGACTTTTCAGGCTCTCCTCAGACAGTTTGATCCTTGAGTTGATCTTCCGCCCTATACTCTAGCCCGTTTGACCCTTGAATTGATCTTCCACCCTCATAGAAACAACATATATTCGTACACTTATATCTAGAATATATCCGGCATACTAAATTTTTTGCCGAAAATGTATCTGAGATATATTTTAGATAAAAGGCTAAAAATTCCTATCGGGATATATGTGCCCATTTATATCCAGCATATATCTGGCATACTACATGTTTGACCGAAATATAAGTGAATATAACTGAGATATGCCCATATATATATATACAGGGTGTATCTTTATTGGTGAAAAACCTCCCGACCCCCGAAGTAAAATGGCCTTCTAAATACGGGAAAAATATTTAAAAAATTTAATTTGGCTAATTTTTCTAGTACATCAATTTCATATCGCCTTAATCATCGCCGTGACTATCGACATGGGTGTTGCATTAGGTTTGACTCCAATCGCCGCAGAGGCTATCGCTACAAATGTTGCATTCTATATCGCCTCGATTATCGCTGTGACTTTCCCAACAAGGGTGGTATCCTCGGTGGTACCCAAAATCGCCTAAATTACCACAGTGTTTATTGCCACAAGTGTTGCATTTTTATGCTGAGGAGTAATTTTTTTTGTATTTTTTCCGTATTTAGAAAGTCATTTTACGTTGAGGGACAAGAGGTTTTCCACCAATAAAGATACACCCTGTATATTCTTTTCACGCGGACAGCCTCCACTGTAGACCGTTTAACCCTTGAATTGGCCTCCCACTCTTCACTGTAAACCATTTGACCTTCGATTCCACTTTTCACCCTCCACTTTTGACCGTTTGCCCCTTGAATTGACTTTTCAGCCTCTCCTCACACTGTTTAACCTTGAGTTGACCTTCCACCCTCCACTCCAGACCGTTTGAACCTTGAACCCACCTTTCACCCTCCACTGCAGATCATTTGACCCTTGAAATGATCCTCCAGCCTCCACTGTAGACCATTTGACCCTTGAATTGACCTTCCACCCTTCACTGTCGACCGTTTGACCTATATATATTATTTGATTTGGGCTTATTCTTTATAGCCAAATCGAGTAAGGAAAAAAAAATCACATGGTCCGTTTTGCCCTCGGGGTCCGTTTTGCCCTCCCGGTCCGTTTTGCCGTACCCTCCCCTACTCGTGCGAAATTTAAGCTAGACCTATTGAGTGGTTGCTGAAATACTTGAACTGTTTTGGAATAAATTTCCCGGCGAGTTAAAATTATCTCATTGTATTATTCTAGATTTCCGGAGAAGCATAATAAACAATAGTGATTGATAAACATATTGATTCATTCGTTTTTATTTCAAGTTACGATTCCACTCTCATTTTTGGGGTAAGTGAGATATACAATTCGTGTAGTCGACGCCGGATGTGCTCAGGTTGGAATGCTCCAATATTCGATGTAGTTCACACCGAGATATGGTGAACCACGCTCAAATAGAGTGTATTTTACCTTTAAAGAGCTTTCCCTCTCATTCGGTGTAGAATACACTTAAGAAAGGAAGGGTGAACTACACCTTGCAAAGGGTGAACTACACTTAGCGTTTTTTGTGTGGTCATTTTTTTTTTCAATGCATTAAATGTCAATTTATTTGAAATGTTGTACGGCGGGAAATAATCGGTGGGAAATCATTCATTGAATAAATTTGCGAACAATGGATGAATTGAAATTTTATTTATTCCAGAGAATAGGTGTTGTCTTGTGTGGTATTCAGACAACTCAAAGGGTGAGTGTGAGTGAGTGAGTGAGAGTGTGTATGTGTGTGTGTGTGTGAATTTAATTTATTGCTTTAATTTATTGTGAATATGTCTGTCTGTCTGGCTGTGTACGTCCGTCTGTGTGCATGTCTGTATACTAATGAATACCGTTTACTTCTTCGTGGGAGAACGCACTCACGTTCAAGATGTACCTCGAGATGTACCTTATTTTCATCAGCCAAAGAAGCCCGAGGTTCCCACTCGTCTGTGGTACGTATGATGCACCCGAGGCTCAAACCAGAGGGAATTTAGTGACGTCTTGTGTCGACGGTTGAGTATTTTCTCAAAGAAGGATATATGTCATTTTATTGGCATCCTCACCAAGTATAATTCAGAGCTTCTAACATTTCATAATTGGGTATACCTGAGTGCCAAAAAAAAATTCTAGGGGAGTCGGGATTCACAGTTTGTCACCCGGAGTCCACAGTAATCCCCTTTATTTATTGTAGTTTTTATTTTTTGCTACTCCTCGACTGATGTCGTTTTATCCATTCCCACTAGTTTCGCCGGTGTTGGCACCACTTCGAGTTCACAGCTACTTCCTTCTCTCACTCGCTCTTCCGAGTGTTTGCACAGTCTTCATCTCATTCATCAACCTTTTCACCTTGCAGCGAATTTACCCTTCTAGCTAAGAGAAATACGGGCGAGTAAATTAATGTTTTTAATGACGCCCGTGGATATACAAATGGTTTATTCTCATAAGACCTGCATGTTGGGGACCGTTTTTTTTATTTGATCGAATTTAATGTAATTGTTAGCATGAATTTTTTATTCCTTGAAATTTCAAGGTATAGTTTTCAGTAATAATCTTATCAGCATCAGCAACACAATTTCCAAATATACAGATATTTTTGTGGATACGTGTATATTTTCATTTTAAGGGTGATTTTGTGGAGGTTCCCTATGCCCTAACCTCATATGTCTGCATTCTCTAGATATTGGTAAAGTATCGGTGTTTTCTAGCTATCGGTAAATTATTGACTACTGACGATACATAAATGTAAATTATTGAGTGCTAATGGGGACGCTAAATAGCAAGACGCCCTCTGGACATGGCTACTCTAAGGCGTTAACATCAGCTCACATACATTACACATGCAAATTCTGAGCTTGTGTATGTACGTACGTGAGCGCCTTAGAACGTCCATATTGGTGAAAAACAGCGCCGCCATCTGTAAATAGCAAGTCCAAATGCATGGGTAACATACAATTTTTTTGGATTGTTATACTATCCTCTAAATAGAATGCGTCGTGAGCACACGATGTTAACCGATTGCTCGAATACATTGATTTCCGTGTCAGGGTTTCGTTATTTTAACGTGAATACGTCTATGTTTCATGATGACGTGGATACAGCTATGGTTTCATTGTGAGGGTGATTGTCTGAATGTACACAATGCTCTAGCGCCATATACCGGCGTTCTAAAATATTCTAGAAGGTTCTCATGTGTTCTACAGAGTTCTAGAAGATTCTAGAATGTTCCAGAGATTTCTAGAATTTTCTAGAAGATTCTTCAGATTTTTAGGACCTGTGCACAACCAAAAAATATGAGAAATAAGGAACAAATATAAGGAACAGCAGGGGCCCCGGGTTCGTTTTGTTTTTCAAGGACACACGCGGAGCCCATACTATATCTTATATTTGTTCATTATTCCTTATATTTTCTGATTGTGCGCAGGCTCGTACGGTTCCAGGAAGTTTTCAGATGTTCTCCAACTCCCTAGGAATCATCCAATTATGATATTCAATCTAGTCCTAATATTGGAAAAATTACGGAATATTCTGGAAAATTTTAGAAGATCTAGATCTGTCCGGAACCATCTGAAAAAGTCGGAAATCGTCTCGAAAATTCTCCGAATCTAGTATTTGATTCTTTTTTATCCCAACCACTCCTACTTGAATCAATCTAAACCTAGAGCAATCCAATATATTCTGATAACTCCTTTAGGACTATTCAGGCTTGACCTTTATTATCTTACGAATGTCTATGAATCCTTTTCAGTTCTGAATAAGCTTCCCAACGCCGCTTAGAATTTGGTATGATTGGATGAGTCCTACTTGAATATTTAATATTGATAAGTGGTGAATATTTTTTATTCATTCTCAACTATTGATGCGATTTAGAAATTTGAAAGAAAAATGAATACATTTTCGGCAGTTGACTAATTATTAATCACATTGATGAGCATTATTGTACACAATCTGCGTTAGGAATAGTGGAAGGATTATATGAGTGGTTTAGTGACGTAAATAAACAAAGTAGTAATATTGACCATAAAAAAATTATTAATGTTTAAAGTCAATGAGAGGAATGATCTATGAAAAATATACTCATCGTATTGATGTTATCTGTGAAGAAGAAAAATAAAGATATAAATGTGATTCTCACATACCTATAATTTAAGACTCTATGATGCACAGTTGTAAACACGTTTCTCGATCATCCGAGGTATTTATATTGAAACTAACTAAACATTTATTCATTTGTCTAATTGTTTGGTAATTTCATTACTTAATGGTACCTGTGAGATACCTACAGGAGGAGAAGGATAGAAGCAAGGGACGAAACGTTAGGGGTTAGGGGAAAGTGAGGAAGGGGGAGGCAGAAGAGGGGCGCAATACGCGGTCTAGCCAGATTCTGAATGAAAATTAATCTTGAAGGACCTAATAGGTCTCATCAGTTTTTACATCTATCCTCCTTAAAGTAACTCATCAGTGCAATAAAATTTAAAGATTTTTGAAAACTACAAAAAATCGCCTGAAAGTGTTATTAGATTTTTTAATCGTAATTTTTTGCTCGATTTAATGACCGTTTAAGTTTTTCAAAAAATCAATTTTGAAAAATCAACATTTAACCCAGCGTCTTATGGAAAAATTCATAATTTTTTTCTGAATAAAGATTAAAATCTGAATTTTTCACTCGAAATGTGAAAAAAATAATAAAAAATATTGACACTTGTTTCATGAGGTTTATCCGTTTAGTTTTATTGATATTAACAATAAACAGTGAAAATTGACGAGAAACCGGAACCGAAATCGACATGGCAACGTCTGCTTGCGTCTGCTCGAGTAAAGAGGTTATGGCGTTCAGTCCACTCGACTCCCGCCTGTCATTTTGACATCCAGCGTTGCCACGTATATTTGCAAGCTAGTCAACTGAATTACTTTTTATTGATTTTTACTTTCTTAAAAATCGAAAAATGTTATAATTTTCATATTGATGACCTCAATAATTCTTATAAATAATTTAAAGATGAAAACAATAATTTTTGGAAATTGTTTAATTTTTGCACACTCAACGACTTTATGTGTACTGATGAGCTACTTTAAATCTAACAACTGCTAAAACGGTACATAACCAGCACAAATCAGGTCTTGAAAATAATGGAAAAGAGACCCTTGAAAACTTGATCTACCCTTCTGAGCTCTCCAAAGGAATAGTATTTGGCAGGATTCGTCAGGTCTAGGTATTCGACTCGGGATCCATTCCACTTTCCAGAAATTTCTAAAATCTTGTTAAAAATTCGAGAATCATTTGGAAAACTTCCCAAAATAATGTTCAATGTTTCTAATATTAATATAAATGTATTCCGTCATGTATTCCGTCATGTTTTCCGTCTGATCACCGACTCATACTTAATCAAGTGATGTTGAAACATTAACCGTTGTATCCAACATTTGCCACTTCATATACCTATCATCTCTTTCAACATTAGACTTATCTACTATATACGGTAAGTCCTACAGCTGTGTCGACGATAGAGCCGCCTATTACTTTTTTCTTTTAATTGTGAGTTTGTAATTTCTGTATCTGTAGGTCAACTCGTATTGTAAAGGTTGAGTTGTACCTGATGATGTTCGAAATTTTATGCGATTAACCTTTCATATTTATTTTGACTTAACTTAATCATTCAAAAATAAATGGGTCGTTTAGATTGTCATTATTCATTAGATTCTAGATGTTAATACCTATGATATTATCAATATTTAATGCAGATTCTTCACTACATCCACATGAAATCTGAATTAAATTCCTCCACCAATATGCAGTGAATTATTACAAATGAAGTCACGTAAAGGATGAACGATTGGTTAAATCTCCTACTATCATGATAGAATAGGATATATCTCTTGCGGTTCATTGCGATATTCTGTTAAAAGAGAACCTCGAGGGTCACAGGAGAGTGCAAATTTGTATATAGGAATTTGGTTGGTCTGTTTTCACAAGCACAAATGCAGATCGGTCTTAATTGGTGAGATTTCGAATTCAGAATATTCCCGAGGTAACTGAAATTAATTTTGGATTGAGAGACAGCATTTAGAATAACAAAAACCCCAGAGTAAGAGGATCTCCCTTTTTTTTTGTACCATGTCCGTTTATGCTGTTCAATGGAATTTTGATCACTTCATTCATGGTACAAGAATTGCATTGAGATTTTTTTTTTTTTATTTTTTTATTTTTTTTTTTTTTTTTTTGCATTGAGATTTTACAATATCATATTCAATAATAATAATGGACAATTAAATTACTGTCTACTGCATTAACTTTTCACTAATCAGCATTACTATCACTCAGTTGGAACGTCAGTGCTAGCTCTCGGCAGTCATTCTTCATGGAATAAAAAGATTATTAAATATTACCATGGAGAACCGAAAGGCTGGAGGGACTGACGCGTAAGATCTTCACTTAAAAATGTATTAACGTTGTAAACGCAGATGGAAAATGAAAAAAAGAGAAATGAAATTTTATATTCCGCCTTTTTGCACACCAACGAGTGTCGTTTCCTTTAGGCGTCAGTTCGAAGTATGAGGTAGATGGAGGTATTAGAGTATATTGAAATACATTGTTAAGAAATATTTAATATCTTTCGAAGCAAGCAATGACAGAATATCAGGAACTTTATCGAATTATTCAGTTCATTCCAGCTTTATTAGTCGAAGAAATAAGTTCATTATACTTTTGTGATTAACATTCTTAATTTGAAAACAAAACTATACTGCTAAAAGTCAATGGACCTTAGAGTATTATATGCATGAAATTGAGTGCCAACAATGTACAACATTATCGAAAAAGTTTTCCATCACAAACTTACACTCATTCCTAATTTCTATGAATATCAATAAACCGATAAGTTTGCCCGACGCTCAGAGACAGCGCTATCCCCAACTCTCGAGCAGAATTAAAATAGTTTGAGTTTCCAATATCGATAAGCTTGGCACGCGTAGCTTTTCACAATTTCCCTTGTCGTTGGGGCACCGCAACAATAAGCCAGTTTCCCCTGCATACTTCTCTCCTGCTTCCCTCAGCCATCTTCAAAATAGAGCATGGAAAAGTGCGTACCCATGTTTACAACATCAATTTGGCATTAAGCCTTTGAAAGTGCTTGAAGCCTCGACAGTGCCCTTAGTCGTATCTAGGTCCACATAATTCAAGACTGGAGAAAATCTATGCGACAAATTCTGTCGGGATAATAACCTAAAACAGGTGGGTTATTGCTGTTCGATAGTATGTTCAAGCAGAAAAGAAATAGAATTAGGAAAATTGGTGGCTGCTGCTTTCGCGACAGTAGAAATTTGTTGGTGAGAGTTGTTTCGAGGTCTATCAAAGCAACAATTTCTCATCGTTTTTTTCTCAATTTGTAAGAAAATTGGCCCAAGTCTAATATTAGGACCTGGCAAATTTTGCCAAATACCATTCCCTTGGCAAACTTAGAAGGATAGATTAAGTTTTGCCCCGTTTTAGCAGTTATTAGGTTCAAGGAGGCTGTGTAGAAAAACTGATGAGACCTATTAGATCCTCCACGATGAATTTCCATTTAAAACTTGGCTAGACCGCGTATTGCTCTCCTCCCCTTCCTCCTCCTTCCTCACCTTCTCCTAACCCCTAACGTTTCATCCCTTGCTTCTATCCCTCTCCTCCTGTAGGTATCTCACAGGCACCATTAAGGATTTCCAGGTACGTTGGTCATGTGATCTACTATTTTTTATAAAGAATCTGAAATTCCATAAAATTATTACCATAGTCATGATTTTCAGAATTTTTCATTTGTCCTTATGTTGGAAATAGAGTACATTTGTATCTTTATTAGTACGTGCTGCCACCAATAAGTGAAAAGTAAAGTAAACAAGACAGAGAAGCGAGAAGAAAAAAGTTGAGAACAAGAGTCATGAGTTGTTGCTACGCTGTATAAAATTGCTTATTATTTTCTACAATAAATATCAGTTCAAATAAACAATCAGTCTCCATTTATTACAACACCTTAATTTTTTGGGGAATCTATTTCACTGAATATTATGAGAAGTCTAACGGTTAGAACCTAGCCTCTCACCATTGCTAGACGCCGGAAACTCATGCATTTGAACCATCCAATATGGCTGCCGTGCACAACTACAGGTTTTCTAATTGCTTGTTTGCAATTATTTGGTCGGCAACTTGTGTTTTTAACCATTGTGAAAAAAAGTAGAGACTCTAATGAATAAAATTATATACGGTTATATGCACGAAAAAACATTTTAAAAGGATGAATTATTGGTTTGAAGATGAGAGTCAGTGGCTCTTATGGACACACTGTGTTAAATATAATTCTTTGAAATTCATTATCTTAAGAAAATGGTCGGCAACTAAGGTTGAAATTGGGCTTGCAAAAAAGCTCTTGGTCCATAGTATCAATTCCAGAAAGATTTTTTCAAAAAAAAATCTCTGAACCACTTGGATATCCTTAAATAATGAAATTAACAAACAAAATCAGACATATGAATAAATGTTTAGTTAATTCCAATATAAATGTCTAGGATAATTGAGAACAGTGTTTACAAATATACATCATATTAGTGTCTTAAATTATAGATATGTGGAAATCATATTTATATCTTCACTCCTTCTTAACAGATATCATCAATATAATAAGTACATTTCCACTTATAAAAAAAGCGTGTAACGTTTTTTGTCACCTTTTTTAGGCCGCATAGCTTAGCTAACACATATATATACATGTCTATGTATATACAGGGTGTATCTTTATTGGTGGAAAACCTCTCGTCCCTCAACGTAAAATGACTTTCTAAATACGGAAAAAATACAAAAAAAATTACTCCTCAGCATAAAAATGCAACATTTGTGGCAATAGACACTGTGGTAATTTAGGCGATTTTGGATACCACTGAGGATACCACCCTTGTTGCGACAGTCACAGCGATAATCGAGGCGATATAGAATGCAACATTTGTAGCGATAGCCTCTGCGGCGATTGGAGTCAAACCTAATGCAACACCCGTGTCGATAGTCACGGCGATGATTAAGGCGATATGAAATTGATGTACTAGAAAAATTACCCAAATTAAATTTTTTAAATATTTTTCCCGTATTTAGAAGGTCATTTTACGTCGGGGGTCGGGAGGTTTTCCACCAATAAAGATACACCCTGTATATGAAGTATATAATATATATATAATATAATATATAATATATTATATACATTATATATATGTTTGTCTATTGGTGACTTTGAGGTCGCAAAACATAACCTATATATAAGATAGTTTAAACAATATATTTAGTCCATATATACTGTAAAAAGTTACTATCACTGGGTTTTTTACCTCTTTCGGGCACTTTTAATCCAATATCCTACCAAAAGTATGGTTTGAGGACAAATAAGTATTGTTTATTATAGGGACTTCTATGTACATCCATTAAACGACTTCTATCGGGACATTATATAGAATCTAATATCTATTCAACGATGATTTTGAGGACTTATATGTTCGTCCATCGAATGGTTTATATGAAGCCATGTCTGTCATATGTATACTTTTTGAACAGCGATGGGGGTAGAAATATTTAGGAAGAGTTAGAGGATTCTTACTGTGATTGTGATGTAATAAGTCATAAAAATTTACCCCCTTCATTACATAATAATTCCCTCACGATGGAGGTGTCCACTCGCATTTTTCCATCATTGATTTTAAATCGAATCAATCCGTTCAACCAAACCGAGAAATACAGCATTGGGATAATTTTGATCACTTGAATATTGAAAAATGAATAGTGAAGTAGGAAAATGATTTCAACTAAATTTAATAATTATATTGCCTTAAGACTCATTGGAAACAATGAAGGGCTCACTAATTTTTCATGATAATTTTCGCGCAGTTGAAACTGCACACTAGAAATGCAAGTCCCTGTAATCACCATTCTACAGAAGTCCCCATAAGATACGTTTGGTAAACGTCATGTCCTCATAACATACATATCGCAAATTCATTGTCCCTATAACGACCCTTCTATAGACACTTTTTTGTACTAATTGCGGAGAATAATTAATTTTTTTTTTCAAAGGTGTGACGATGAGGAACACTATAAAAACTTACCCCCATCATTATATAATAATTCCCTCGCGATGGAGGTGTCCACTCGCATTTTTCCACCATTGATTTTGAATCGAATCAATCCGTTCAACCGAACCGAGAAAATACAGCATTGGGATAATTTTTATATATGAGAAATTGAAAAATGTATAGCGAAGTCAGAAAATGATTTCCACTGAATTTAATAATTATATTACCCTAAGACTCATTGGAATCAATGAAGGCTCACTAATTTTCCATGATAATTTTTATGCAGCTGGAACTGCACACTAAAAATGCAAGTCCCTGTAATCACCATTCTATAGAAGTCCCCATAAGATACGTTTGGTAAACGTCATGTCCTCATAACATACATATCGCAAATTCATTGTCCCTATAACGACCCTTCTATAGACACTTTTTTGTACTAATTGCGGAGAATAATTAATTTTTTTTTCAAAGGTGTGACGATGAGGAACACTATAAAAATTTACCCCCTTCATTATATAATAATTCCCTCGCAATGGAGGTGTCCACTCCCATTTTTCCACCATGGATTTTAAATCGAAACAATCCATTCAACCGAACCGAGAAATACAGCATTGGAATAATTTTAATCACTTGAATATTGAAAAATGAATAGTGAAGTAGGAAAATGATTTCAACTAAATTTAATAATTATATTGCTTTAAGACTCATTGGAAACAATGAAGGGCTCAGTAATTTTCCATGATAATTTTGGCGCAGTTGGAACTGCACACTAGAAATGCAAGTCCCTGTAATCACCATTCTGCAGAAATCCCCAAAAGATACATTTGGTAAACGTCATGTCCTCATAACATACATATCGCAAATTCATTGTCCCTATAACGACCCTTTTATAGACACTTTTTTTTACTAATCGAGGAGAATAATTAATTTGTTTTTCTCAATGAAGAGATGATGACGGACATCATGAAAGTCCACCCCCTCCATTATATAATAATTTCTTCGCAATCGAGCTGTCCTCTCGCTCTTTGATGCCATTGATCTTAAAGTCCCTGTAATCACCATTCTACAGAAGTCCCCATAAGATACGTTTGGTAAACGTCATGTCCTCATAACATACATATCGCAAATTCATTGTCCCTATAACGACCCTTCTATAGATACTTTTTTGTACTAATTGCGAAGAATAATTAATTTTTTTTTTCAAAGGTGTGACGATGAGGAACACTATAAAAATTTACCCCCTTCATTATATAATAATTCCCTCGCGATGGAGGTGTCCACTCGTATTTTTCCACCATTGATTTTAAATCGAAACAATCCGTTCAACCAAATCGAGAAATACAGCATTGGGATAATTTTGATCACTTGAATATTGAAAAATGAATGGTGAAGTAGGAAAATGATTTCAACTAAATTTAATAATTATATTGCCTTAAGACTCATTGGAAACAATGAAGGGCTCACTAATTTTCCATGATAATTTTTATGCAGCTGTAACTGCACACTAAAAATGCAAGTCCCTGTAATCACCATTCTACAGAAGTCCCCATAAGATACGTTTGGTAAACGTCATGTCCTCATAACATACATATCGCAAATTCATTGTCCCTATAACGACCCTTTTATAGACACTTTTTTTTAGTAATCGAAGAGAATAATTAATTTTTTTTTCTCAATGGAGAGATGATGACGGACACCATGAAAGTCCACCCTCTCAATTATATAATAATTTCTTCGCAATCGAGGTGTCCTCTCGCTATTTGATGCCATTGATCTTGAAGTCTCTGTAATCACCATTCTATAGAAGTCCCCATAAGATACATTTGGTAAACGTCATGTCCTCATAACATACATATCGCAAATTCATTGTCCCTATAACGACCCTTCTATAGACACTTTTTTGTACTAATTGCGGAGAATAATTAATTTTTTTTTTCAAAGGTGTGACGATGAGGAACACTATAAAAATTTACCCCCTTCATTATATAATAATTCCCTCGCGATGGAGGTGTCCACTCGCATTTTTCCACCATTGATTTTGAATCGAATCAATCCGTTCAACCGAACCGAGAAAATACAGCATTGGGATAATTTTTATATATGAGAAATTGAAAAATGTATAGCGAAGTCAGAAAATGATTTCCACTGAATTTAATAATTATATTACCCTAAGACTCATTGGAATCAATGAAGGCTCACTAATTTTCCATGATAATTTTTATGCAGCTGGAACTGCACACTAAAAATGCAAGTCCCTGTAATCACCATTCTATAGAAGTCCCCATAAGATACGTTTGGTAAACGTCATGTCCTCATAACATACATATCGCAAATTCATTGTCCCTATAACGACCCTTCTATAGACACTTTTTTGTACTAATTGCGGAGAATAATTAATTTTTTTTTTCAAAGGTGTGACGATGAGGAACACTATAAAAATTTACCTCTTTCATTCAATAATCATGTCTTTGCACCCAAGGTGTCCTACCACTATTTGCTACTATTGATTTGCAATGAAACCAATCCGTTGATTTTAGCTGAGAGTTACGTTATTTAGATAATTTTGGTAATTCGAATATTGACCAATTAATAGTGGAGTAAGGAAATCACATTCCAACTGAATTTAATAATTCGATTCATCAAGGGAGGGTCCATCAATTCTCCATCCTCATTTTTGTGCAATTGCAATGGCACATTGGAAGTGCAAGTCCCTGTAATCACCGTTTCATGGAACTGCACGAATAATGCGCAAATATAATTATTTACCGACGGTAGGTTCATAATTTCGGGTGAAAGCGATAGACCTTATTAGATAAGGACAGACTAATTTTTTATCCACTAATTCAATATAAAAAATCATTCCCTTTCATTGTGTAATGAAGTTTTCCCAATTGTCCTCAAAGCATACACATGATTGATAATTTTTCGGGGACACTGTCCTCGTATGTTTTCCATTCAGGCTGAGTCTTCAAAGTCACCATTGAATATATGGTGTATGTTGTGAGGACAGTCCTCACATTCTACTTTGCGTAGATAAGCTTATGGGGACTGTCCTCAAAAACACCAGAAGTCCTCAAAGATTACATTCTGTTGGTGAATGCGACCTCATAAAATACTTTACGCATATATATTATATTATATAATATTATATATATATTATATATGTATATGTATATTATATATTATATAATATAATATATATATCCACTTATAAAAAATTCAAACAGAATTAGAATTTTGAGAGAAAAATTGATATATATGATATATGATATATATTTATCTAATGTTTATTTTGAGGCCTTTTTCGCCCATGTATAGTATTGCTTGGGGACGTATAGAATCGACGCAAATATTCAATTTTTACTATATGCTCATTATGGGGACGTGGTGTTATAGGCGTAAATTATATTAAAAGGACTGCTCCAAAGTATGTTGATAATTAATCAAGTTTGGTTGAAAACTCTAAGTTGGGTTATTGAAACGGTTGCATAGAACAAATGGAAAAGATCTGATGATACGGAAAAGTTTGATGACATTGATTCAGACATTTGAGGGTCAATTTTTCGCGATGTGAATCTGTATTCGACACTGTCATCATTATTGTTAGAGAGGAGAGGAATCTCCATGAGTGCGTAAAGACTGATGACCATTTTTCACATTATTAGCACTGTTGGGTAATAAGAATAACTCCAATGAGTTAGCACTATAGTGGATAATCGACGGGGTTATGCCATTGATGGAAACTGACAATTGTGGAAAATTGCGAAATTCAGACGAATTTTACCTCGATCCAACGAACATATACAATTTTTAAGAAAAGAAAAGGTATTCAGTAGATGAAGAATCATTCGAATTTGATCACCCTGTGTCATCTATTGATGATTTCCGGTTCATTTTTTTGGGTAGTCTGGAAGATTCTATTGAATGGATATTATGAAGAGATGTGAATTTTATCGTGTGTGCATTATGAGGATATATATGACATACAGGGACATTTGGATTCTACCATTCAGTGATTATCACGACACGAGACTACGATTCTAATGTATACTATGAGGTCTTGCCCGAAAAAACAATCATTTGAACTAATTAACATAATAATTCATATCAATACGATTTCCATAATGACGAATTGCCTCGGCATTACACGATAGGACAATTTCCCCTACCAACCATAGTTTGAAACTTTTCCTCAACTCGATATCGATACATTTATTTGAAGGTAGAAATTTTTAGATCTTTTTTCTGCTTCAATTAAATTTTTCAACTGACAGAAGACAAGAGTTATCAGCACATGAAGAATCATACGAATTTGACACACTGTATCATCTATTGATGATTTCCGGTTCATTTTTTTGGGTAGTCTGGAAGATTCTATTAAGTAGATATTATGGAGACATGTGAATTTTATCGTATGTGTATTATCTTATTATGACCTCATTGATGACCAGTTATGATGACCACTTTCATGAAGAGACGAACAAACATTACATACGCAATATAATTATTTAGAGTCAATTCCTATTCTCTTCTGTATTTTCCGTCTGGGTTTTCAAAGTAAATATGGGTTGAGAACCCCAGATAACAAAAATCTTAGTTATCTTTATTAACTAATATTTCAGTTGTTCTTAACAGGTTTCTCGATCTTTCATGCAGAGCATTCGCTCGGCTAAAGATAAACAGAATTCACATAAAATCAATCAAGCGGGAGGACTAAAAACTCTGTGGAATGAACTCAAAAATATCGGAATCATTAAGAGTAAAAATAAAAACATTCACTTGGACAGCCTAGATGAGGCTGACAAGTTGGCAGAATTCTTTGGAACTATTGGTAGAAAAGATGTGACTAAAAGTACAGTTGAAAAAGTGGATGATGTCAAATATGAAGATAACAATAGTATTGAGTTGACTAATGATGAGACTATTAACACAAACACAAGGAAAGGCATAAGAAATTGCTTTGATTTTCGTAAAATAACGGTAAGAGATGTAGAGAAACATATTAATTATTCTAACTCAAGAGCCACAGGGCCAGACGAAATTTCATCGATCATGTTAAAAATCTGTTTACCGGTCTGTATGCGACCTATTGTACATGTCTTCAATTTTTCCATAGTCAATGGTATCTTTCCAACAGCATGGAAGGAGGCCCATATTGTTCCAGTACTTAAAATTGCCGCTCCAAAATAATGCTCGGATTATAGGCCGATTGCACTCACCTGCTTCCTCTCTAAGCTTCTGGAAAAAATCTTATCGATCCAAATGATCAATTACTTAGAGTCTGAGAATAAATTCGATTCGTATCAATCGGGGTATAGGGTAGGTATGAGCACACAAACAGCTCTTCTAAATGTACTAGAGGAAGCCAAATGGGCCGCTGACAGAAGAATGCTTACAATTCTTACACTGTTTGACTTCTCGAAGGCGTTTGACGTGGTGGATCACCCCTTATTACTACATAAGCTAGGTAAGCTTGGATTCTCTAACCTCACATTGAAATGGGTGCACTCTTACCTGGTTAATAGAAAACAAAGGGTGGTTTGTGAGGCGGAGGGGGGGGGGGGGAGAATCAAATCTAAATGGGTGAAGGTGGACAGAGGAATACCTCAAGGTACCATTTTTGGACCTCTCTTCTTCCTTTGCTTCACTTACGATATAAAGCATGCCATCTTAAATTCAAATCGAGCGATGTATGCGGATGATCTGGCCGTGTATATTCATACTTCACCAAAAAATCTTAACACTGCCATAGGAAAGATGAGTGAGGATGCCTCCGCTATAAATGAATAGGCGATACAAAACCACTTAGTTCTCAATGCAAAGAAAACGCAAGCTATTATATTAGGCTCAAATAAATATGTAAATGAGGTGTACGGTGGGGACTCGCCGGGGGTAAAAGTTGGTAATGAATTCGTGAAAGAAGTAAAATATTTCGGTGTGATACTAGATTCGAAATTAACTTGGACTAACCAAGCTCAAGACGTGGCGAAGAAAACTCACGGAGCCCTCCACAGTCTTAAGAATGCCAAGGATTCACTGCACCCAAGCTTAAGGAAAAAATTAGTTAAAGCACTATTCTACCCATATATTGATTATGGCTGCACTCTTCTTTCGGGTTGCAGCGATGAGATCAACCTTAAACTTAAAAGAATAGTGAACTGCAGTATTAGATTCATCTTTGATCTCAGAAGAGATGCATCCATTTCTCAATATTATATTAAACTAAACTGGCTGATGTCATGCAATCAGAGACTTCTATTTCTAGGAAAACTAACATACAAACTAATGAAGACTCACAAACCTAAATATCTATTTGACAGACTTAAACTGAAATCTACAGTTGTGCAGCGGACAAACCACAGCTCTGAGCTAGATCTGTTTGTTCCCAACTCGCGCACGAACTATGGTCTATGGACTATGGTCTATGGTCTATGGACTATGGTCTTTCCTCTTTCTCGGCATCAGCGTCAAGATTTTGGAATTCTATTCCGATCGAAATCAGAATGTCACAATCAATAGAGACATTTAATAGACTCCTTACTGAGCACCTCATTACAAAACAAAAAGAGTACATATAGACAAGGTCTCATTAATATTCCCTCCGTCTCAACCTTAACCTTAATGTTAATTGTCATTCAGACCCGTAGACTAAAAAGTACAGATAGCAATGTAAAAACCTAAAGAAGTAATAATTACAGCAATGATAGAAAAAAAAAGAGTAATAAGTCATAAAAAAAGTGATGATAATAATAATAATAATAATAATTATAATAATAATGATAATTACAAGGGGAAAAAGAAAAAAACTCTTGTTTCTTTAGGAGCTGCACTATATGTAGAGGAAGTAATAATTATGATGATTGAATATATAAAAGAATGAATGAGAAATGTGACTATAAGCCTATGATGATATGATATGCGAAGTATATTTTTATATGACACTACCACACTGTAAACTTTGTTATTTAACATTTTAACAGCAAAACACACATGTATTTAACTATGTAACCTCTAAATGACTGAAATTATTTTATCGATGTATGTGTATATTGTCCTTAGGGGCCCTCTGAAGCCCAGGACATCAATAAACTGCTTAATCAATCAATCAATCAATCTCTCTCTCTCTTGTCTCACTATAATTACTCTCAGATTGCTTTAAAAATGGCGGACTCCCTGGGAATTCCGTCACAATAGTTAAGAATGAATAAAAAATATTCAACATTTACCAATATTCAAATATTCAAGTAGGACTCATCCAATCAAACCAAATTTTAAGCGACGTTGGGAGGCTTATTCAGGACTGAAAAAGACTCATAAACATTCATAAGATAATAAAAATCAAGTCTAAATAGTCCTAAAGGACTTATCAGAACATATTGGATTGCTCTAGGTTTAGATTGATTCAAGTAGGAGTGGTTGGGATTGAAAAGAATCAAATACTCGACTCGGGCGGGATTATTTTAAAAATGTAACTGGAAACCACTGATCTAATTCCAGGATCATCTCATCTAGTGGAAAATTGGATTATATAAGAAGGATTGGCGGAATAAATAAACTGAGAGAAAAGTCAATCAACTTTTATTGAATACAGAATTCAAGTCAACACAATAATTCAAAAAATACTGTTGATTTTATATTTGTTATTTACAGGAGGATATTGTATTATACTTCTCTCTCTCTCTCTCTCTCTCTCTCTTTCCCCCCCGCCCCCTCCTCCCACCCACTCTAGTAGAAAGGCCCCGCGAGATAATACAAGAGCAAAGGATTGTTTATTCAGTAGAGCGGGTGACGACGTGGGCAGACGAAGTTGAGAGAGAATAAAATGAGGAGAATAAGTGAAAGACTATAATCAAGGACCCAGCACCACTGAGAGCCTGCCTTCGGGCTCGCGGTAATAAATAATCCATAACTTTCACTTGTCGTTTCAATGCTTATCTCCGATATTTCTACATTGGTCAGTTCATTTTTTTTCATTTACTTTGTGATTCCTCCTGAAAACAAGAGCAGGAGTGAAAAATGTCCCGAATTTCATCTTTGAAGATCAGTTTTTTTCATGTCGTCTCTTTTCATCTTCAACCTATTTTTTTTTTTATGAAGGAAAACTAATTTCATGCTCTCACCAGGCTTGTGTTGAGGGGCGTAGCAAATCTCTTATGTGAGAGAGAATATTCCCTTGAAATTTACTGGGGTAAAGGATGAAAGTTCTTTGAGATTCTGGATAAATATTTTTTGCTGATTCCGAGGAAAATTACTGAGGCAAAAAATTAATAGAGCCCAGAAATAATTGAGGCGTAGAACATCAATTGATTTGATGAAAAAAATTCAAGTTTTTACACGTTTTTAATTGAGAAAATGGACAATTGACTTAGTGAAATTTGACAAAAGCTCGGCCTTAAGGGTGTCTCTCAGGAGAAGAAAAAAAGCAATGCTCAACCTTTTCTCATAATTATATGATCTCGCAACTGTTATGATAACTTCTCTGAACAGAAAATTTGGAGAAATTCAATCAGTGCTAATTGAATGTTATTCTAAGAGTAGAAGGATGAACAGTTACTGAAGTCCGTTTTTAATTATTTCCAGCTCTGATTCATATAAAATACAAACGAATCCGAATGCTTTAGATTTCTTATACAATTTTTTATTACTTATAGTTGAACAGGGAGCATTATTGTCTGAAGAAATATTTGGGAAAAAAGCTTTCTGTTCAACTCCAAATGTGTGTTGAATAATCTCTTTGATGTTTTTCATTTCGTAATTAAATTTACTTTTTTTTCAATTCTTTTTCAACATTTTGACAAAATGATTTTTCAGAAATTACTAGGTAGGTTGAAATATACCTAGGGGTGAAAGATAAAAATGTTGGTAGTATAAATTCGGACGGTTTTTATTTAAGAAAAAATTAACTCGCTTCATTTGCGTTGAAAAACATTTTGTTTTATTATTTTAATTTAATTATCCAGATTGTCAATGATTTACGAGCTTTTGACCGCAAATAACCGCAAATGAAAATGAAGTGCATCATTCTAGGGTCGTGAAATTTTTTTTTCCCCCAGATAGATCTACTTAATCGATGGAACGTCGCCAGGATGGAATTGAATAAAAATCCCAGCAGCACGGAGAAAAATATTCAGGAAAAATTACGAAAAAAGTCACGTAAAAATTACGATCCGAAACGTAATCGTGGGGCGAAATGTAGTTGCGTAAAAAGTATGTGTCGTAGCGGAAATTTTACGAATCTCTCGGTGAAAATTACGATATTCAGTTCCGTAAAAATTGACTCTCCTGTGTAGGAAAATTTCCTACATAAATTCGTAATTTTTCCCTGACTTGATTTTTTTTTTTCGTGCGGAATAATGATAATAATATTAATGATAATTAATCTTAAATTTTTATTAATTTTAATGCCGATTTTTTTCACTCGTTAGATCATAATTTTGGGAATTATTGGGGAACATGAGGATCAAGAAGGAGGATTAAAAAATGAAGAATTTTTTTTCACTGATTATATTTATTAGAAAATGTGAACAAGATTCATTCTAACATTCAAACTCAATTTTATATTTCCAAAATATATTTTTCTCCCACGCATCCCCCTATCCTTCTGATTAAAGAACTTTTTACGTCGTTGGAACTGAGTAAACTCCAAGAGTATTGTTCACCGTCGAGTTTATACGATTAAATACGTTTGTTTAAATAAACACTGTGGCACAATTTTACAATGAAAATACAGTCGTCGTTAGTTAATGGAACACAGAACACACACTTGTATCAATATCTAGGTTTTTCAACTGTTTTTACCACTCATTTATACACTGTCACCACTAATTATCTTGTTAGTTCGTATTGAATAACGCAATAAGACGCAATACACTGCTGGAACAGTTGTACCCCCGAAATTGTCCGACGACAATCGAGGGATTCCGAATCATTAGAGTGGGGGGGGGGGGGGGCACACTTTCTATGCAAGGTCAAGCCAGCCTCCTCTCCATACTAGACGGGAAAATTTACATCACGTAACGAAAAAAATTACGGAACTGGGAAACGTAAAAAAAACAGTAAGAGTCACAGAAAAATTTCGAGAAATTGAGTAATATTTCCATTTCTTTCTGTACTTTTTAATGAAAACTCAGTAAATTTTACATTTATAGAAAAAATTACGGAACTTTGAAATAAATTTTCCGGAGCAAATCGTAAAATTTACAATTCATTTCTTATTTTTTCTGTAACTTTTCAATAAAATTTCGCTGAAATCACATTTCAGCTCACAATTACGTGACTTTTTTCGTAATTTTTCCTGAATTTTTTTCTCCGTGAGGCGATTCGGTGAAAAATTAAGCAGTTTGCACTGAAATCCGTAGTGAATTGGTAAAACGGTCCAAGTCGATTTCATCCGGACGTCAGTTTTCGATGAATATCTCGGAATCTAAGGGAGATAGTGAAATTTTTATTATGACCTTTTTTGTAAAGTACAATGAGAACTCGAAAGAAGGTCCTTATAAAAATATCACTATCTCCCATAGATTCCAAGATATCCATGAAAAACTGACCTTAGGATGAAATCGACTTAAACTGTTTAAACAATTCGCTACTGAAATGTTTCTGTTTCACTTGATTCTCCTTTTGCGAGGACAATATTCTAAAATGCTCGTATTCATCCGACTAAATGTATTGTGGTACTTCCGACTATGCACAATCTACAGTAGCACTAATGCAGATAACAATTGCACTCTGAAATATAAAATAGGATACGACTTATGCATCTCTTGCTCTCCATCAATTGTATACTAAACGGCATTATTATTATTTCTGATAGAATTCATCCTCTGGATAGAAATGTTATTATCTTCTGTTCCATTATGGATGATCTTCCAATGGTATAATAGAGGAGAGATGACTTAAAACAATGATAAAATATCGCCTATCCAGATATTTTAGTTCATGTCATACACAGAATTGGAGAATCGTCCATTAGCTAAATGGAATAGTGGCAATTTTCTTTCTCAAAAGGTGGTCTTTTTGGGTCATCTCGATGAAGACAATGCCCTTGTTGTTGTTCTTGTCGTGGAATTACACAAGTTTTATCTCGTTTATTTTTATGAAGATAAGCATTGGTGATTAAGGAAATTAGAGGATGCACCAAGATTTTAATCTTGGGACTGTTATGGTAACGGTCCCCTTCATTTCTCCAGACTCAGTTCACATTGCAGGTCATTCGGAGCTGAATGCTTCTTTCACATCGGCAATTTTAACGTTCAACTTTCTTGAAAGTTTGACATTAGTTTTACGTGTGTTCCGTTAATTATGAAAATCCCGAGTTTTCTCTTTAATAAGGGAAGAGTTCAGTTAGTGGAGTGGTGAACCCTCATAAAGTCTAACTCTGCAGATTTGCCTCAATGTGACAAAGTTTCAAGTGTTGGATTTTACTAGATGAATTCATCAAAGTCCAGATTCTCGATATTTAAAATGTGGAGAGGATCAGTTGCTGAAAATACATGAGCTAATTGACTGACTGGAATAATTTGTCACATTTGCTTTACCGATAATTCGAGTCTCGAGAGATAATTAATATGATTCAAACATGATTAACTTAATATGGCGGGCGAATACCGAACTTTGCGAGCCCGCATGCTCTTTTAAGAATATAAAGCACTTGGTGAAAACCAATTAGAAACGCAATTACTCAAACCATTTCAGTTTAAATATCAACAAACAACATCACCATGATAACTTCGTTTTCCGGCGAACTAAGTGGCGAGCGCCGATTGTCAACTTTCCTCCAACTTTTGATCCTAATATTAAAGTTAACTGCTCTCACTCCGACGAAGTTACAACGGTGAACCTTGAAGAAATCAGACTTGGAGAAAGGAATATTTCGTCTAATTATAGAGAGCCATTTTTGTTATCCATATGTGCTCACATAACTTTTTACTTCTTTTTCATTCGAACTCCTGAGTTCTATTCCCACGTGTCATATAATTCCGTAGCTTTTTTTATGTTTAGGTTTGTAATCACACAAAAAACTCTAAACATGATATTTGCAATGTTATGCAAATTGCTCACATACACGGAGAGAAATTTTTGGTAAAAACTACTATCCCCGAGCATTAAAATTTAATTTTAAATAATAAAATTTGATATATATAAATGAAATTTTATTTTTCGGTTGAGAAATATTGTCCTGATGAGAACTAATAATATCCAACTTATGTTAAATTTTACCCTTCCAGCGTAGTAATTTTTATCTAGATTTCAATAAAAATTCTAGGTCTGGTTAGTAAATTTTACCATTCGGGCTAGATAAAAGTCACCCTGACGCTCGCCCTGATGGTACAGTAATTCCTATCCTATCGGTATAGGGTGATTTTTATCCAGATGAATAGTAAAATTTACTAACCATACCTAGAATTTTCATTGAACTCTAGACAAAATTTACTGTGCTAGAAGGGTAAAATTTAACACAACTTGGACATTATTTATTCTCATCAGGACAATATTTCTCAAACGGAGAATAAAATTTCATTTTTATATATCAAACTTTATTGTTTAAAATTTAAAATTTTACTAATTTCCAGTGAGAAAAGAAGAAAAAAATTATAGAAGAACACATTTACTAAACAAAAAGTTTCTCTCCATGTAATAATTCGTTATATCCGCAATAGGGCAGAAACCTATCTTATCGAGTATCTTATGCGAAAATCACGCAGAAAGAAAGCTAGATTTATGGATATTAATCAGGGAGTGAGAACGGAAGATGGGGATAGTGCAAAACGCCGTTCTTGCGTTCCCGTTCCTGAGCACGTGAAAAGAACGAGACCCAAAATGGGAACGTGACGACAAGAACGTTCTTCCGAAGAACGTCCTCAAGAAGAACAGGAGTCGGTTACGATCTCTGACTTTGAGTAAATTCGATGATTGAATCGAGAAAAAAAATCGTCTCAGCAGTTATTTAGTTACTTCAAAAATGATACTTCCAGAGTTTTTTTAAATTTCTTTTTATTTTAAATTTCACAAATTCTAAATTTCGAAAATGTTGGAAATTAGAGAACATGAGTTTTGCAAATGAATATTTTTCTTTTCTTTCATGATTCTTATTCGGTATTAAGCAAAATTATTTCAGCAGTTGTTCAGGTACTTGCATGAATTTCTCATATTTTATGGTTCTCCGTATCGAATTTAAATCGAAGGAGGCATTGGTCGGGAAGTTGTTGGTTTGGCCCGCAAAGGGTCATACCCACACTACTCTTTATATTGTGTTTTCTTCAACATATAAACAAATCATAGGAAAAAAATGGTAAATGGATGGTCAAAAAATTTTACCGATAAATTGTGCTCATCATTTACTAATCAATTGTCCCTGGGGAAGCTTACTGTCAATGGAATTGGTAGAAAAAAAATAAATTATGATATAATTATATAGGGGAGAGCCTGGCAAAGTGAAATAATAGCTTGAAATGGCCATCGGGATCTTGAATTTGGACTTTCCGCCTCCGTGGTTGTATAGATAGCATCAGAAACTAGCTGTAACGAACTTTTGCGCGATGAAAAAAGCTCAAAAACAATGTGCAAAAGACGGTTATTCCACTTCGCCCGGCTCTTCCCTAATTTTTTTTTTTTTTCATACATAATTACAACAATTCTTGAAACGTTTGATATCAGCTCGCAAGTGTGTTGAAAGAATCACCAAATTCCATCACACATTGATACGGAAATCGGACGAATTTTCAATCGAAGATTCAAAATTTCCCTTCATTGACTTCACGCATTCATTATTTTATATCGAGCATAGAGGAGATAGTACCCTAGCACAGAGGAGAGAGTACTATCTCCTCTGTGTATCGAGTCATTTGATATTTGAAATTTGGTATTTGAAATATCCAACGCTGGATATCTAGTAAGTATGGTGGCCACCTAGGGTCCCTACGTCGTAACTAACTGCCTATGTAGAGAACGAGTAAGCCAAAACTGACCATGGTTGAGCGCGTAAATATAAAACGATGGAGGGACCCTGCGCCATAAAAAATCAATACACGTAATTTTACATATTGTCCTGTTAATAAAATAATTCACCTACATAAATAAATATTTGATTGAGTGCTTAAAGAAGATTTATTAATGATCCTAATAATTGCATTACATTATCAAACTATAATAATTTTTCTCATGATTCAGCTGGTGTACATTTCAAATATATTAAAATGATTGAGAAATACACTTGAATTATAAACTGGAACGATAATTAACAAAAATGTTCATAATGAAGGGTCGCATTCTCTAGAATTTCCTAAGAAAAAAATCTTCGTATTTCATTTTATGAAACATCTTTTTGACATTTGATTCTTTCTCTAGAAAAGAAAATATATTGTAAAAAAATTTATTCACGTGGTATGTAGGTGCTACTTGGTATCATGGGGTACCCCCAATGCTCCACTACATGCCTGCGCTCCCAATCTAATGTTTTTAGCCAGGATATAATAGTAGCGCAGTATGGAGCGGCATGATAGAGAACGACGGACCGTGTTTGGGAAATTTTAAGACTGCACCTCGTGGGTCCAAGAAAAACAACAAATGGAGTAGAAAAAGTCATCTTCCACGTCAGAATTGAAAGGTGAGAAATAATTGCATATAGATTTATCATTAATTATGAAACACTAAAGGAGACATTTGGTAATTCATTGAGACGTATTTATTTCTGTAGCACATGTGGTCTGTCCGACCACGTGGGTCGCACGTTATTCGAACAAACAAGTGCCAGAGAACGTAACCAAGAAGGACTGTAGAGAGATTGAAGACTGCTGGGGAAAAAATTAATTCTAACAATCACATCATCCAACTGGGGGAAAAAAAAACATCGCATAAATATGGAGGTATGGATTTACTGCAGTATGGATAGAACAGGAAGAAAATGATTTGCCTTCATCAAAATTCACCTCACTTGAATCAAGCAAAATTCATCTGAAATTCACTTCATCGCCTCGGGGACAGGGAAAAAAATCTTTAAAGGCAAAGGGAAAAAGAAACGAAAGGAGTAGAGCATGAAAAATGACGAATTGTTCGAGTTAATAGATTCTCAATGCAGAATTTAAGTGTTCCCTCCTCCGGAATCTCGTCTAATCACGCGCACACAAATTTCAACTTTTTTCCACTCTGGGAAATCTCTAAAACTGTCAACCATTATGGCTGAGGGAGAGCCCACATGCAAAAGACTCAAGCCTGTAATTCCCCTGGACATTCACGATGAAGAGTTCGAGATCCTCTTCCATAGTTATTGGTTCGCGAAAACCCCCCTGGAGAGCACCGCCCTGGAAATGATCACCTCTCCATTTCGTGTCTGCAAAATTCCAAACTTTATCACAAGTGAGACATTCATGGAGACATTGAAAAACGAGCTGTCAATGGTGAAGTCGAGAAGACAATGGGAGAATCTTGGCTGCTTTGAAGATACAGGAGATCTTACTGGGAGGGATAAAGGGCCAATACACGATTTGTACCAGGTGTTAAAGGACCGTGTAAGGCCATGGTTTGAGGCCGATTCATCAATTAGCCTTGGCCCGATTATTTCCATGTATTCATCTTGCTACACAGACACTGATCACTTCCTCTGTCACAACGACTACGTGGATGACAGGAGAATTGCCTATGTGCTCTACTTGAGTGAGAATTGGACCCAAGAGGATGGAGGTACATTGGATTTATTCGACACTGACTCCCTGCAACGTCCAAGAAATATTGTACAATCTCTCATTCCTGAGTACAACTCTTTGATCCTCTTCGAAGTCACCAACATTTCCTACCACCAAGTGGCAGAAGTAATATCACCTGACAAAAGTAGGTGGACCATATATGGATGGTTTCATAGCCCAGAGAATCGTGCAATCCTACCCCCGAAACCTGCAGTTGAGTTGATGTACCATCAGCCCTCAGAGACTGATGGGGAGCTGAGTTCTCTGATAATGGACCATTATCTCTCCAAAAATATTGTGATAGGGATCCGAGAGGATCTCGAAAGAAAATCCTATACTCATCTTGCCAATTTCCTCAAGGAAGAGTTTTACGTCAAGATTACTGCTGAGTTGATGAACAAGGAGATTAGGTGGGAGAAGGTGGGACCTGCTGATCTGAGAAACTATGAAGTTGCTGTTGAGTTTACTCTCCCATGTACATTGAAAAAATTTTACAAAATGTTTAGGTCGATTGAATTTTTTAAGCTGTTGAAAAATTATTCTGAACTAGATCTCGTTCCTGATGGCAATATAGTGAAGCCAAAAATGGTGATTGAGCTACAGAGGTGGTCCAAGGGTTGTTATACTTTGATCCCTGAGCCTGGAGAAGCTAAACAAAATTGTGGGGCCACTCATAATGGAGTTGAAATACCCGTGAAAATTATTTACGAAAGCGAGAAAGAGAGCCTGGGGAGCGATGAGAGTTTTGGAGATCTTCAGAAAGATAGTAGGAAGATTTTTGATGATGAACGTTTAAGACTGTCACTCTTGCGGTACACGGATGACTCGTATACTGCTACTTATGGCTCCGATTTAACGAATTCTGATCTTTCTTTTGACCATATCCCTGAGCCTGACACATTGGATGTTATCATGCAATTTAACACGATTCATGGATCTGATGACAATCCTATTGAATACGTTGATCCTAAGAACCAGGATACAACAATTATCAGGATACCCAGTGAAGATAATAATTTCAGTTTAATTCGCAAAGACGCTGCCATCTGCAGACTACAAAGATATGTCAATCATTACTACAAAGGATACTTTTACAATCTCATTTGCACTTATTATCAATGAAAGAATCATATTTTGATTTTGTTATTAAGTTATTCTGGAGGAGTGATAGAGAGGCTGTCCACAAAATTAGGTGAATAAATGTATACATGTTTTTTATTCCTCATTATTTTTTTATTATCTTGAGTTATTCATTTCCAATGATGTGATAAAAATTTCTATGCCATCGAGTTTTTTATCAAGATGCTCATGTATTATATTTTGATATGGCAGTAAATGGAATGGAAATCGATTTTTTTCCTATTCAATTTGGGTAATGGATTTTGAAAAAAATATGGCCGAATTTGAGTGTTAATTTTCCATTTCAATAACATAATATTTGCATTAATAAAATTATCAGTATTTATGGTGACTGGTATTTTTTAACAGATGATGTTAGGTTCAATTATTATAGATCCCTTTTTTCATTTTGAAAATTATTTATTGCGGAATTTTATTGACAAATAAATGTCTGGGGGCCTATTCTGGTTCGTATAACTTGATAAATAAATGAATAAATGTCATTTTTACCGGTCTGAAGACTGGCAAAATTAAGATTTATTTATTTATTTATCAATTTATACGAACCAGAATAGGCCCCCTGGAGTGATTCAAGAGCAATTTTCTTTTTTTTGAGGTAAGTATGTTGTTCGTAAACATACGACGAGGTTGCTAAGTATTTAATCAAACAAATCAGTGGTAGAAAGGTTGAACGTAAGAAGGAGCGTTCTCACCTCTTGATGAATATTATCTCAATAATGAGTAATTTCAGGAGAAAATATGAACATACAATATTTTTAGGAAATCGACCTGGCTTGAACGAAGTTCTCTTGACATTCTCTTCTGAAATTTATGAAATTTAATTAATCTAGAATATTGCATTTTCGAGATGGACTACTTACTCTCAAATAATAATCAAAGAAAAAAAACAAATCATTTTTGACAAAGTTACTAAAATAAAAATGTTGGGGAAACAATCAAAATCGATTCTCTCTCTCTCTTCTACTATACGTGAAATCACTGAATTGATCATACAAAGGCACTGAACATTTTACTTGAAATTCAGAGGAGATGAAGCGGGGGGGGGGGGGGGTGGTAATATGGTCTGATGGCGATCCTCTCTTTGAGTTTATTCAACCGTAAATTACGTTATCACGATACTTCTGAACTGATAGATTAATTTCACTTAGGTATTTCTATAAATTATATCCTTTTTACATCGCACAAGAAAATTATTGATGGTTCTGTTTGTTCGATTTCCATTGTCATGAAGATCGACGCGGATTGTGACGAAATTAAATTCTCGAGAATTAATCTCCGGCATTGATATTTTTTGTGTATTCAGTGTTAATAACAATTGTAAATTTTTTGTGTAAATCTTGGATTTTATTTTGATATTAAAAAGCAAATATTTTCATACAATCATAAGATTTCTTTGCCCCGCAGTAAATATGATATGAATCGAATTGATGATAGAGGTTGAAATAATCTATCAGCAGCACTTGAATTTACGATTCTCTGGAATTTACTGAATTAACTTGAATATTCCACAGCATAGTATTGACGTGAGAATTGGTGAGAATAATACTGAGCGTTGTGATGTTTGTCTCTCGGCCGCCTCAACTGAATGCTACACTCCCTTGGCGGAAAAGCACTTATATGAGCTACAATTCACCTATAGGTTAAGTTACCGGGAAATGTCAACTGTTGCAGTAGGTAATTCGCATTTATAGATTCAATTATTAACTTCCCGGAATTGAGAAGTTATCGTAATCGCTTCCACTTTAACGCTCCCAATTTCGGGACCGAGCTTGCAAGCAACCAATAATACAGCCGTCAACATGAGTTCTGTCCACTTTTACCATTGAACTTATATGGCTGAGTGTGACAGAACTTCTGTTGAGTACTGTATTACGTAGACCAGCTGCATCCCTAGTTTGGAGTAGGAAAATCCATTTATTCTTGTTATTCGTTTATTTCAAAGAATTCCGATCATTCGATACATATATGATGCATGGTTATTTCGGAATCAATGGAGTTGTAGCTCTGTATATCATGATACACATCTACTATGATAATCGATAATTGCGCAGCGCATGATTTTTACTGCTAATTCAATTTCCAGCAAAAATATTTTTTGACATTTTTCTTTGAAATCTTTCATTTTTAAGATACGAGATCGTCCGTGCGTGCTACGCACGCACCTTCTTATCCTCTCCTCTGACACCACAGCTTCCTTGAAGTTCAAGTGATGGCGCGTCGGTTTCAGCCTTACGCTTACGCTCATTCGAGATTTTCGAGATATATAGATAGTTTCTTTCCCTTCTCCTTTTTACAATTAGGAATAGGAATGACTACTGTGGGGGCGTTATACTTGTGAACATTTTCATGGTGAAGGAGACATGAAAATCATAGTCGTCATGAAGTCCTTTGAAGTCCTTTGAGGTCCTTTGATTCAAAGAGCAAAGGATTACTCATGTTATTAAGATACTTTATTATGATAACAAATCAAACAGATGGATCTTCCTTCATAAATCACATATTTATTTTTACCAGTAATGATTGAACAGATTATGCGTTGCGATCGTCTTTCCCTTTTCCTGACAATTTAAATGCAAAACGGAAAGGTGATGTCAAAATGATCCATGTAGTTGTCACTGCTTTACCCACATAGGCAGAAGTTTCCTTTGCAGCGTTTGTCATAGATTTCAATGCTCTCTTCTTGCTCTCGTTGGTCTCATCCATAGCCTCGCTAACAGCATTTTCAACTTTATCCAAGGCAGATTCTGGGGCGAGAGTATCTGCTGATTGTCAAATTTTTTAAATTTCTTTTACTATCATAGCAAATTTCTGAGAAAAACAAAATATAATTTTTCAATCGCAATTATAAAGATATACAACATTATTCTAGTACTTGAATGATAAATCGGAATTAATCAAATGCTATACGTTCTATTGATGTTGCGAATATCTCATGCAGAAGCACGTAATTTTTGGTGGAAAGGAAAAGAGATCTTTAACAAAAACAGTTTTTCGAGATTTTTCTCCTAAAATCATTCATCATTTGTAAAATTGATTTATTACCCGCCCTCATCACTTTACTAACGAATGGATGGATTCATTGTCCATGGATAGATGTTCCGACAGACAGTAGGTACTTATTGCTTTGAGTTATGACTGAACAAATAATTATTTAAATGATTTCTAACCGTGCTTGGTGTCAGTGTTTCCATTGGCTCCATTTGTTTTCTTCATTTTGTGTAGAGCCCGGGGAAGTGTAGTGAGTTTTTTCGCCGCAGATGCTAGCATATCTACTCCAGCATCGTAAGCTGCTTTTTTTGCTTCTAATCTAGCTTCTTTTTTTTCTTTGATACTTTCCAAATTCTCGGCAATAATCTCGTGAGCAGCATCTCCGACTCTATGAGCTAAATTGGAGAAGTCGGGCAGCCACTGAAATTTACATGAGAAGGTGAGTTCCAATTGCTAGTTCTAGTATTTTTCATTGAATTTTCCGAAAATTATAAGTTCGATTATTCGATAATCAATAGAGTTATTGATATTGCTTCTTTTTTCTTCATTCATGTATTTATTTGTTATTGATAGCAGGGGAAAACGAGATAATTTCTGACTAGAAGTACGGCAGTTATACGGATTTTGTTGGCCGCTCGTGAATTCGTTCTCATGGTGGGGGGGTTAGTAGTGATGAGTTTGAGTGGATATATATGAACCGTGAAGTGGATCACAACAACTTCTCGGCTCGTTTTTCTCATTTTTTTAGCATTTATCTCCGTCCCACAGAGAAAAAAAATCCTTGTTTTAAAGAATCTGTATAGTTTTAAAATATAGTGATTAGTAAATCCTTGAAATAATTCACTTTTCCACTTATTTTAAGGATATTTCCCTGAAAGTAAGGGAAAAGCCTGCATTTCAGAACACGTTTCATTTAAATTGAGCGAAGAATCACTCATTTTACGACTCCTTCAAAACAAGTGACTTCTTCTCCCTTAGAACAAGAAACGTTTCTTCGTGTCTGGAATTGGTTCCACTCTCCCGTAGAGATCTGCGAAAATGAGAAACAAGTAGGCGGCACATACATGCGACTGTAGATTTGTGACTGCAGATTTGCGGTTGTGGAGTTTATTAATTTTCCGTGTGCATTTTTTTCCGCCATTAATCAATTATTAGAGGGCTTCCGAATGGTTCGGTTAATCCTCCCCGCTCATTATTTTCATCCTCAGGAACTATTTTTATTGAAATCATTACTTTCAACACTGCCCCGGTTACTCCATCATGACCTGGCTCCCCCTGCATATTTTAATTGATTGAGATTAGAGGCATCGAGACGAAGATTTAAAAAAACAAAGAAAAAAAGAGAGTGCGCCCGGGCCATACAACAGAAGTGAAACTTCTCGAAGAATCCTCACATATTGCAAACTAGATCGATAAAACAGGACCGCGTCAGATAGATAAAACAGGGCCGTCACGGTTGAGCAATGTTCGTGACGCGCTCAGGCATTTCACTCCCAATAGCAGAGAAAAATGTCCGATGAAAGAAAGGGAAATAGGAATAGAATAGAATAGAAGCATTTATTGAAGTCCTGGAGCGACTAGCGCTCCCTAAGGACAAATCTGATTTTTACATATTTTATAAACATTTGTGTCGTTTCCAAATTAACATAGATTTAATAGGACATTTTTCACCATTTATCAGTTCTTTTCATTCACAGGAGAGAGAGAGAGAGAGAGAGAGAGAGAGAGAGAGAGAGAGAGGGATCAATACATCCGTCTTGTTGATTGCGTCACTTCCGTCCCCATTTTTGTGACGATTTTTCATTTCACTACCCTTGTTAAAGAAGTTTCACTTTAAAAAAAATCCAATCGGTTGAGTCGTTTTTAGGAAATTGATTAGAATAGATTTTCATACAAGGTGAGATATCTCCGGAACTAATGGTCCGTTTGAGATGATTTTTTAGGAAAAACAGTGCGTTCATAAGAGACACCTTTGTGCCAAATTTCAAGTTAATATTTCTATTTTTGCGCAAGTTAGAGAGATACAAGGATTTTCTCTGAAAAACAGAAAAAAACCCATATCTCGAAAACTTTGTATGAAAAGGTATGCATATTTTGATTGATTATGGTTGAAGACATCGAGACGAACATTTGAGGGGGAAAAATTGAATTGGTTAAGTACTTTTTGAGATATTCACGAAAAACGGTTCAAAAAGGAATCGTTGTTTCCCAAAAACTAATGAACCGTTCAAGCTGAAATTTGGCCCAGAGCTAGCCTTAACTAAGAACAATATTTTACAAAAATTTCAGATTTTCAGCAATTTTTTTAACCGTTTATTTATTTTATTTTCAAAAAAGTGGCCGCCAAAAAAAGTGCCGGTGGACATGCGCACATGCGGACATGATTTGCAAACTTCATTTTTTCAATTTCAGACCATTCTACATAATTTCGCAGCGAAATTAGGACATGCAAGAATGGAACGATCGCAATGCTTCCATTCGGAAGTAAAAAGGAAAACAAGTAGGCGGCAGTGACATGCGGCTATAGATTTGTAACTACAGATTTGCGGTTGTGAAGTTTGTTAATTTTACGTGCGCGTTTTTTTTCGCCATCAATCAATTGATGGAGCGCTTCCGAATGGTCCTTTCGATCCTTTTCGCGTACTATTATAGTAAATGTTTTGCATTTCATATCTAGAAAGTTGAATATCTCCGGAACCACCTGTCTGACTGAGCTGATTTTAAATACCAAATGTTATAATCATAAGGGATACCTTGATGCCAAATTTGAAGTTGATATCTCCATTTTTTCGAAAGTAGGCGTGTTTACAAGGATTTTCAATGAAAAACGGAAAACTAGCCATATCTCGAAAACTTTCTACCAACGGGTATACATATTTTGGTTGATTAAGATAGAGCACATCGAGACGAAAATTTAAAAAAAATAAATAAATAAATCGATCCAGTCATTTTCGAGATATTGATGGAAAACGAATTTTCGATACATAGCAATATCTCAGGAACTAATCGATCGATCGAGCTGAAATTTGGCACAGAACTAGCCCCATCTAATTCCAACTATCTCACAAAATTTCAGATTTTTCGGATCTCTTTTACCCATTTAATTGTTTAATTTACGAAAAAGTGACCACTGGTCAGCATGACCACATACAGACATTTTCGCCAAACTTCGTATTTTTACGTTTCAGACCATTCTAGAACGTTTCCAGGCAAAATTGGAAAATGTCAAAATGGAACGATTACAATGCTTCCATTCGGAAGCAAAATTAATCGATTTAGTCGTTTTCAAGATATCGGATAAGATAGATCCACATTCAAAGTTGAATATCTCCGGAACCACCTCTCCGATTGAGCTGATTTTGAATACCAAAGATTATGACCGTGAGAGGTACCTTTATACCAAATTTCAAGTTGATATCTCCATTTTTTCAAAAAATAGCGTGTTTACAAGGATTTTCAGTGAAAAACAGAAAAATAGCCATATCTCGAAATTTTTGTATTAACGGGTATACATATTTTGATTGATTAAGATAGAAGACATCGAGACGAAGGTTTTGAGAAAAAAAAAAATTAATCGATTTAGTCGTTTTCAAGATATTCGATAAAATAGATCCACATACAAAGTTGAATATCTTCGGAACCACCTGCCCGATTGAGCTGATTTTAAATACCAAACATGACAATCATAAGAGTCACCTTCATGCCAAATTTCAAGTTGATATCTCCATTTTTTCAAAAGTTAGCGTGTTTACAAGGATTTTCAGTGAAAAACAGAAAAATAGCCATATCTCGAAATTTTTGTATCAACGGGTATACATATTTTGATTGATTAAGATAGAAGATATCAAGACAAAGATTTTGAAAAAAAAAAAAATTAATCGATTTAGTCGTTTTCGAGATATCCGATAAAATCGATTTACATGCAACGTTGAATATCTCCGGAACCGCTGGTCCGATTGAGCTCATTTTTATTATCAAACATGACAATCATGAGAGTCACCTTCATGCTAAATTTCAAGTTGATATCTCCATTATTTTAAAAGTTAGCGTGTTTATAAGAATTTTCTGCAAAAAACAGAAAATTGGCCATATCTCTAAAACTTTGCATCGACCGGTATATATATCCTGGTTGATTCTGATAGTACACAACGAGACGAAGATTTTGAAAAAAAAAAAAAGCCAATAGGTTTGGTCATTTTTGAGATATTCACAAAAAACGATTTACAAACAAATCACTATTCCTCAAAAACTACTCAATCGATCGAGCTGAAATTTGGCACAAAATTAGCACCAACTAATACCAACAATCTGACAAAATTTCAGATTTTTCGGAAATGATTTTCTCAATTAATTGGTTAATTTAAGGAAAAGTGACCCCCGAGTGGACACGCGAACAGATGGACATTGGCTCCAAACTTCGTATTTTTACGTTTCAGACCATTCTACATCGTTTCCAACCAAAATTAGAAAATGTAAAAATAGGTCGATGACAATGCTTCCATTCGGAAGCAAAAAACGAAAAACAAACAAAAAAAGAAAAGAAATGAGAAAAAAAATTTTGTTCCATCTCAGGTTTCCCTGGAAAAACTGAAGAACAGCTAAACCAATTGTTTCCAAAATCTTTACCGCCCTAAGCTGAATGAAGAAGTTTCGATTGCATTTTTAATGACTTAGATTGCATCATTCGTTCATGAGATAACTTTGACCAAAATTTTTGACACACATACACACACGCATGCACACACAGCCATCACTCTAAAAATGATCAGGAGTTGTTGCGAAGATCTTGAAACGTAGAGATATGATGAAAACTCGATTTTCGATTTTTGATGTCATTTTATAATAATTTCCCTAGCCCGGAAAGTTAAAAATGCTCTTATCCCATGGTGAAGCCTGGACAATACTGCGGGCAACCAGAGTGAAACACAATACTTTGAAAACCATGTTTGCTGACGAATTTGATTTTTCTGCTCGATGAATAGTTGTTAACTGATAAATTGAAAAACATTTGGCATCTATTTATGTCTCTGAATTTCTATGTCATATGATAGCTTCAAATGACACGTTTCATTAGCACAAATAAGTCAATAAAAAATACTGGATCAACGGAGTATCAAAACATATTTTTTGACCCAGTTTTTAATGATTTAATCGATCAAGTTATCATACGATTTCTAAATTACGGTAATATAGAGAAGGTCACTTACAAGTACAAACAATAGTGCGTTGATGATATCACCATTTTCCAACTTTGAAAATCAATTTCATTGAATGCGAAATTTCTTCATTAGAACTTCCAGGATTAAAGATTTCAATTGTTCCCATTTCTTGAATTTTTTTTTTGAAATATTTTTTGAATTATCAACAATATTTTCCTGGTTGAAAAATCTCTTCTTAATTCAACATTTTGATTTGTGAGAGAGGTACGTGTCTTATAGAAATTGGAAAATTGTGAAAGTGGAAAAGCACTTTATGAATTCCCGGGACGAAAAATCGAGGGTTGAATTATGAGCAGGTATATTGAGCGCCATCATGATCACTTACGTTGGATAATGAAAATGATTTGTAATTATCATTTCTATAATCCAATATTTCACGAACATCAGATGACTCTGAGGAGGATTGCCAATCACGGAGAATCTGACTCCCAGTCTGATTAGGAAAAGTTTTTCCTAATTTACGCACCGGAAAATCCTCATTTATCTCTCCGTACAAACGAATATACAGTAAACGAGAGTATACTCTCGTTATAAGCACTCTCGTTATAGTCGAACTTCCCCTCATATCGATTTTTTTGAAGATTAACGCTTACCCCACTTTATCACCTTCGGGCCCTAAGATGTAAACAATCCATTGTTCTCTCTGGTGAGGCACATAGAATTACAGAAGGAATGAAGCCAAAAAATAAATTTCTCTCAAATTCGAAGTGCGTGATGGTGGTAGAAAAATATAGTCAAATTCTCCGAATTCGCTTCTCCTACTCCCTCATGAGCTCGACTATAACGAGAGTCTACTGTAGTTTGAAATCACGGAAAAATTACGTTAATTTGAAGTAAAAATGATCGAAAGTCACATAATTTTTTCCCACATTCCAAGGTTGCTGCACGATTACCGAACAGACTCGTAATTTTTACTCAACTTTTCTCTTCGTGTACACGGAGAAAAAAATTCAGTAAAAATTCCGAGTCTGTTCCGTAATCGTGGGGCGACCTTGAGGTGTGGGGAAAAATTACGTGACTTTCAGTCATTTTTACTTCAAGTGAACGTAATTTTTGCGTGATTTTAAGTAAAAAATTACGGAACTTCAAGTAATTTTTCCCAAACTTCAAGGTCATCCCACGATTACGGAACGGACTCTGAATTCTTACTGAACTTTTCTCTCCACACGGAGAAAAAATACAGTAAAAATTCGGGTGCTAGCACGGTAAAATGGGTACAATCGCCAAGCACCTGGAATTTTCCTGTAACTACAGTAATTTTTCATATATTTGTAGGAATTTTTCTCGTATTTATATGAATTTTTCTCGTGATTATAGGAATTTTTCCGGTGCTGCATAGGAAAATTCCAGGTGCTTGGCGATTGCACCCATTTTACCGTGCTAGCACCCGAATTTTTACTGTATTTTTTTCTCCGTGCATACGTGGATAGAAATATACTATTTCGTGTGCCGAACCTGAAAAACGCCATTTTTTGTGGCGCACAGCGCCACGAAAAAGGCATTTTTCAGGTTCAGCACACGAAATAGTGCATTTCACGCTCGAGTCTTGAAAAACAGATCATCCTCCCCCACGTGCTTGCCATCCTCGCCTCAGGCTCGGATGGCAATCTTGCACGTGAGACAGGATGATCTGTTTTTCAAGACGCGAGCGTCAAATACACTATTACTCCTGAGGCTTCTTAAGAAACATTTAGGGCTTGTAATTATAATCACCCTGAGAATCGAAAATCTATTTATGATCATATCTACACGATTCAAAGCCTCATGCACAACTAGTCTCTGATCATTATCAAGATAATGATATATGTATGTATGTATTTAAGTGAGTGTGTGCAAATGTGTGGATATTTAGTGGCCAGAAATTTTTGTTAACGATATCTCGTGAACGGATGATGGTGAACGGTGATAGAAGTCATCGCTGATTCAATCGAAGTGTCTCCATTTCCATTCAACTTAAAGCCGAAAGGATTTGAGAAAAAATCGATCTGATCGTGCACCAGTTTTTCCAGGAAAACGAGCTGAAAAATAATATTTTTTATTTTCGTTGCATAACTATAGTACCAAGTAATTAATCTTTGATGATGCCAATGAAGAATACTCATCAATAGAACTCGCTTGGCTAACTTATTTAAACACTTTAAACAGTGAAATTTAGCCCGCCATTGATTACCCATGAACTCAGTTACTCAAGTACTCTACGTGGATCAATGACGGTGATTTATTTTTAGTAATTATTTCCAGTACCTAATAATCAAATTTTTTTTGATGAACAAAACAATCAATATTTATGAATCAGATTGATTTAAAGAATTTCATTGACTCAATCGTTGAGTACAGAATAAGATTCAGAAATATTCATGGGAAGATCAATTTGAAGTTTAGATTTATGTCATTGGAACAATTTATTAATGATTTACCTTCGAGCTGAGGCTACAATCCACTGAAATGTCAAATTTTATCTTTTACTTTGTACCGCTTCGCTGGATTGTTTGATGAAACTTCCAATCCACTGAAAATCTGAGTTGATTCTTCTGTCTATTTCTATTTTTTTTAATTTTTATTTTAGTATAAGCTCCTACTCAGACCTGCATGAAGAGCTGAAACATAGTCAAAAATTTATCGTAATGGAAGATACTCATCAACCAAACTTCAAAACTGAGTGTTCTGATGTCCCACGTCCCTGGGAACCAACTACTGATTTTCTCTCTAACGTTTCCAAATTGTACTGCTCCATTGCTCGCATTTAAAAAAAATAATATAAACATTGTAGTTTTATAATTCGACTCATTTTGATGATTTTCATAGTGACTAATGTATATAAGCTGGTGAAACTGATAAGCAGCAACTGCATAGCTCTAATAAAAAGTGACGATGATAAGGCTTTATCCATGCGGAAATATGATTCCATATATATAGAAGGTAATATACATTCGATCCTGTGCAATGATACATAGTTCCTATTTCGGTATTTTCCACGAATGCCACCATTTACCCAGAATAATGTAAAAAAAAAGCCAAAAAAATTTCCAGCAGAGCAAACAAGCAAACCAACAGGCCAGAGTGTGCTTTTAATACGATTTGCTGTACGGTTCCGTCATTCGGTCATAAATATCGATTACTGTTGTCTGGGAGCTTTCGACGCTTCAGGTGCTGTCCGCCACCCTCCTGTCATCAATTGATATGATATACGAGTGACAGTGTCATACACACACACACACATACACACACACATCTTCTGATTTTCCTTTTTTCACTATCTCGTTTTCTACCTCTGAGTCCTCTTCATTTCTGCACAGTACTTCTTCTTTTATCCTCTCTGTCTCATTTCACCGTCCGCTCTTTCGCATTTCTTTCTCTCAATAGTTTTGGTATATGTACGATAATAAAGGTTGGAAAAAGATCGCAACTCCAAGTACGGACGTTCCAACAATAAATTTCACATTGTCGAGAATTTTCTTTGTCGTTCTTCCACGAGATACTCGACGTTCATGTCCCTCCATTGGGGATCCGTGGTAGGTGGAGTTTAATGCAAAGCCAGTGGAATTAGAGAAACAAAATACGATGGTGCTCTTTTTTATAGTGAAATCTTGATTTATTTAGAAGTAGGATAGGATGGATAGGTGCAGCCGCTGCTATTTTTTGTTTTGCTATACTCTGGTTTTTCAGACTGGGGTATACAATGTTGAAGATTTTTATCGGAATTCACAAAATAAATAAATTGCTCTAAACGTGCTAAAAATTATAAATTTGATATGCAGTAATACTAAAATTATATCATCCTCATATTCTACATGGAATTATGAATTTCTACATAATTTCCAGTTTGATGTGAAATGATTCAATATTGATATCGATGTGAAATTTTTTTGTAATATCCAGTTTTAACCGCCTAAAACCAATTTGATTACATTGATTATTTTTTCCATCCGAATTTCGGTCAATCGGAGAGCTGCGTTCGACGTCACGTGGTACAACCTGCACGGTTTTATAGTGATAAAATTTCGGTAAAACCACGGCACGTTGCTAAGCAAAAATAATAAAAAATATCCACCAGTTAACCCTACGAAATATTGACATTTATAATTTTTGATGGGATGAGGTGTAGGTTGTACCACTGTGACGTCGAATTCCGCCCTCCGTTGACCAAAATTCGAAGATGGAAAAAATAATCCGGCAAATACCCCTCGAGCTCCAAAATGAATCGGTTATTTCCCTTAAACTTCCCTGCATACAAATGATCGTGTCAAATTTTGCAGGAAAATCCCTCGCGCTCCGCGCTCGGGATTTTTAACCTGCCAAACTTGACACGTTCATTTGTTTGCAACGAAGTTATCGGGAAATATCCGATCATTTTGGAGCTCTTGGGGTATTACTACTGACAATTTCTCTACTGTCTGAATCATTCAGACAATTAAATTATCAAAATTTTTTTTTTCATCAATGTTTTACAATTAATGTTGTGCCATCAAATATCTGTATAAAAATATTTTACTAATCCTAGCCAAATGTTTTCTTCTCTCCCCCTGACTCAATATGTATATTATTCGAGTTTACGATAAAATGGTTGGATCGAATAAATAAATGATGTAGCAATCTCTTGCAACAATTACCTAACAAATATTAATCACCTTTCTCAGTGGTGCAAGTAGGTACACAAATATTTATATTGCTCAGTACAAAAACCAAAAAAAAATACAGAAAAATCAAACCCCCCAGAATGCAAACGTTAATTGAAAACGCTTCATTCACAATGTATATAATTGGAAATGATAAAATCACGACATTTTGCAGGAAATAAGCGGTAAAACAGTGCCAAAATGACATAAATAAATAAATTGTGGTAAATTTTCAAAATCGCTAGACCCACAAAAACTGTACGTATCTCTGGAAACGACAGCGGTATTTACTTGACGAGTGTAAATATCCTAATTACATCTGTGTACATTACGCAACAGAATGGAACACCGGTGGGGAATTGCGTTATATGGCGAGCGTTAGCGATTTTCGCTAAAAATGCTGAATTGCAGATAGAAACCGAACCCTTCTGAATTTCCGTATTATTCATTTAAATTGTAACAATTCACCCCTCTCATTACCAATATTTCCCACCAAATACGTGACAAACATACATTTTTCAGAATAATGGTAATCACAAATATAGCAGTGACACATATAGTATTAATGAAACAAAATCCATCATTTTTTGTTCACAGAGATGTATGATTTATTGACGGCAGCAGTACTGACGAATGAAGATAAAAATCAATATGTTGATGATGGACTAGATGGTTTTTTGGCATTTGGCTTTCGTCCAGGATCAGAGGTCAAACAGCCCTATCGTGTCTTTCTTCCTGAAAAATTACCCGGCGAGTTTACTATCGTTGCAACCTTCAAGCTAATGTCCCTGAGGACCAGCTATCTCTTTGCCGTTCTCAATCCTTTCGATACAATTGTCCAGCTGGGGCTTCGCATCTCCGTAAGTCAACATATCACTTGCATTTTTTTTCTCTTCCACTCGCTGTCTCTCTCCATTACTCCTTCTTCCTCCCGTTTTTCTCGTTCTCTCATCCACTTGTCTGTCATCTATGTTTCCGTAAAGTATCGCGATAGACTCAATTCGCTACGTGTCTTGGAGCAAGAATGAGCCGCAGTGAACAAGTTTCCGGTCTATAGTTTGAGAGAACCGGTTGATATTTTCAATCGATCTCATATCTCTGTAAAGACGTACGTCGATATTCAGTGATCCGCGACTATTCGACTCGTTCATGCCTCTCAACCTAGAGTAGTCAAGTGGTTGGTGAAATGATAGGGGAGGGGGGGGGGGGGGGTTCAACTGTGCCATTCAAGAAGTCTCGCATCACTGATCCTTGAAGTTTAGAGGTACTGAACCCACCCCCTCATCGTTGAATTCCCGCTTGACCTCTCAAATGCGTTTTCCATGTTACAAACTCTTAGCCTTAACTTTATAACATCCCTTTACTTCCTTTCATCCAGGACGGACCTAGCCCAAATCAAAATGTCTCGCTAATCTACACCAACTCTGACGAACATTCGCACTCGGAGGAAGTAGCTCAATTCACAGTACCAAAGTTGGTTAGAAAATGGTCAAAAATTGTCATCAGAGTGTCAAGCACTGACGTTGCACTTTATCTCAACTGTCACGAAATGGCGAGACAGCGGGTCACGAGGATTCCTCAAGAGCTTGTATTCGATACAGCAAGTGCACTGTACATTGCCCAAGCCGGACCACACATTCAGGAAAAGTATGATGTAAGTAATAAATTTTGTTTTTTTTTTATATTCCCTGATGCCAAATAACTAACTTTTTCCGATCGAAATGGAGTCTCGCTTTTAGGGAAATATTGACGGAAGGTTAGTTAGTATGATATTAGATGAATCATTAACTCTCTCATAACGTTGATGGACGTCCAATTGTCGCTGGGGAGAAAATCCAAATGGATTGGGAAATGAAAAACGACAATTTCCAAAAGACTTGGCCCATCGATGGCAGCCGGTTCCACTCCATTCGTTTAGAGGATATATGATCGTTAAGAAGAAAAGAAATCTGCAAGTATGGAAAAAAAGGTGTTCTAATAAAACCCGTCAAGAGTAAAGAAAAAAAATTGGGAAATCGTGGACGAATAGACAAACTGAAAGCTCGTGAACTTTCACCTCTGAATTCACTGGAAACTGTCGTCCACTGAAACATTGAAAGCTAGAAATAATTAAACGAATATGACAGACAGACTATCTCAAGCGTCTGCTCTTTACTGGTACAATTTGACTGTGGTAAAGCACATATACAGTCATACCTTAAGTATTATATCACTAGACGGAAACTCGTCCATGAGAATTTATGGACGAGGATATTTCCCGGACAAGTGAGTTCGTCGTTCCCTTCCCTTTCCCTCACTTTCTCTCCACCCTTTTCACTCACGCTACCCATTTTGATTTCCAAACGGGGTGCAAACGTCATAGCGAAACGTCGAGCCAATTGGATCTAGTTATGTCACTGCGAAAAGAGAACACCCACGGTTATTTCTATCACGATGGTTTCAACGTCATCTATATCCACTCGATCTCACAGAAAATCGTTTGATTTTTGTGAACTCACTACCATCTATGTCATCTTTTGTATATTTTTTAACCGGACATCAATGAGGTATTCATCTTTTTTTTTGCGTAATTTCATTCTTCTCCTTCCTCATTCTCATATCAGTGTCCATCAATATCATGTTCCCATGATTGACATTTTCCCGAATACAATTCATAGCCATTCGTCCGTTACTTCGTCAATGTCAAATTGGTGAAACATGACGAGCACTTGTGAATTAATTGAAATAAGTGAAAGGGTAAAGTGTTTCATGTGCAATGGAGGGGGGGGGGGCAAAATAGAGGAGAATAGTTTGCTGAAGAGTATAAAACAACAATGGTGTTATATTGAACTGTACGCAGCAGAGATTGTATTACAAAGAGAGAGAGAGCTAATATTACAATCTCCTCTACTTTGAGCTCACAGATGATGTCCTTTGAGTCCAAAGGGGTCTTATCGTACCTCCCATGCCATCCTCCATCCATTCCATTTCTCTCTCACTCTCTCTCTGCCCATCTTCTTTTACTTGACTTTTGATGTCTTCTTGAGATAACACCCAGTCCAGGGAGAATGCTGTTTCGAATCAGAAACTTGAGAGAAATTCGCTTCCAAACTAATCTCAATAAAGTCTTCAGGAGTTAGATTAGAATCCCATGAGTCACTGTATCGTTTGATTGTATATTAATCTTGTGCCGTAGTAGAGGATGATACTGAGATGTTAGTAGCTCATTAAAATTATTATTCATCAGTATACTCGGTATGTATAGTATAAATCAATCGTGTCAATTTTCTCATCAACTTTTGTTCGATTAAATAGGTGTATTCATTTCAATTCAATAAATAAGATGAGCATATCATCCTAGTGATTCTAAATTCATGCTCAGTCATAAACTTGGATCTAAATTGAAAATTAATTATTCGGAAATAGCAGAAATGAATTTGATGGAGCATTTATGCACCATCCTCTGTTTTCATTCAATCGATTTCTTGAAAACTCACAATGATGGGATTAATAGGATTAAAAAAATCAACGTCTCTCTAATTGCCAAATCCTTTTTTCAGATGGTTTATACTTATCAAGTAGGATTGAGATGTCTATTCCGAGCTAATTGCATTTCCTCTCATTTTTTTTATCCTCCTTCGAAAGAATGAATCATCTATTACTTCGATAATGGTGTTTAATTGTCATTTGGAAAGAACCAAAAAATTTTACCAAATTGTCGATAATTACATATTTTTAGGATTTAACGAGGCATCACGTCCCGAGGATCACCTAGAAAAAAAATCTCACTCTTCTCATTCGATAAAGTGGAAAAAAGAAGAGGAGGAAACGTTGAAGAGAGTTGGGGAAGAGGTGCAGTCTTGGTTCCTCATTATTTCAGATGCAACCTCTTGTTAGGGATGGAGTCATGAAAGTTGCACAGGTCGTGTGTTTTCTCGGAAATAGTTTACCACTAGGGGACTTAGTATCTCGATGGATATAACGTAGCTTCTAGGGATCTGTGTTGAGACAGCCCTTACATCCAAAGCTTCATGATGTGAGTGGGTGAAGGAAGGGGGGGGGGGGTGGGGGAAGGGGGGCATGTTTTGCGTTTGAGAATGAACTGGCGGGAAAGGGTAGGGATGAACAAAGATTGGAGGGGGAGAGGTTGAGAGAACCGCTTGCTTCCGGTTACACAGTGGGAAACGTACCAACCAACTCAAGTTGACGCTTTCCCTCTACCGCCATTAGTTCAACGGCAAAGTTGCTCAACCACTAGTGATTGCCAGCCCTGAATGGACAATGTGTTGAGTACACTGTGTCTAGTTTGTGTGTCAACGGAAATTTAATCACTTAATAGTAAATTTTATGTCAAACATTGTCAAGTTCAAATTCAACCATGAAATATTCAATATTCAAATCAAACAGTGAAATTCCAATGGATTAAGTAATTTTCAAACTTCTATCAGAAATGAAACAAAATCTTCGTGAATCATTATTATAATGAATTATATTATAAAAAATTAATTATAATGAATTTCATTTCTCAATAAAATTTCATTTCGTTGTCAATTCTTGGACGCTTTGTTGCCAATGTGAACTTTTCATTAAAAGTCTTAATTCATTCTCATACATGATCATCATTTTTGTTATTCTACGTTTGTTTCGTACTCGTTGAGTTTATTCCTTTGTTAATTGGAATATTTCATTCTCAAAGAGAAATTTCTGCAATTTGATAAATGGACTTTTGACAAACATGTACAGCATGAGAGAGAGACGACATTGTCGACTCCAAATAACACATTATTTCCTCTTCCACCCTTTTTGACCCTAGGATATACGCTAGACAAGTTTCTCAGGTGGTGTCACCGGGTGGCCTACGGTAGCAACTCGGGGAGGGCCAGTCAGTCTGTTGACTACCGAAACGTGTATTATAGAGCCCACAGAAAAATCACCAGAAATTCCACAGAAAATGTCAAAACGTAATTGTTGTGTTGTGAATTGTTCCAACAATGCTAAAAATAATCTTGGAGTGCATTTTTACACATTCCCAAATCGTCCATGGGAGGCTGAAAAGAAAGAAAAATATTTCGAATAAATCCCACTTATCTTGAAAACAAGTGGTGTTAGAAATCAACGTTGAATTCTTGGGTCCAGGCAGAGGCCTACCCAGGAGTTTTGCTTTCCGTGGGAACTCGGCCAGTTCCATAACCATGCGACTCATCGAACGTTGCCGAACGTCACCGAGTAGGCCCAAGTGTCTCATAAATTCAGTAATCAGTATCCATCACTTCTTACAACGGTTGATATCGTATCTTTTATAAATTGCGTATCGATTCAGTAGATTTATCGTAAAAATCATTTAGTAATTCACCGGAAATAATTATCAAATATTCAACAAATTGCTTTTGATATTCAACAAGCTACTTTGGTTATTCACCATTTCGCTTGAGACATTCAACTATTAGATTTTAGACAGTTATCAGTGAAAATCATCAAGGTTATTATCAACACAGTAACGAGATTTTTTTTGTACATCTCCGTGCCTATTTTTATGTGAATAAACTTGACTTGGCTCAGGCCTTAAATCCTAGTGTTGTTAATTTTCCCTCGCTAAAACACTTTCCCAAAATTTTGCCTCATGACCATCCTGGGAGATACGAAAAATCAACTAGAACATCTACATTTTTAACAAATGGTTTTAGAGGAAAATGTCAGGATATAGGAACTGTGGTTGTAGAGAAATAATCAGAACACTATAAAGACTGATAAACAGTTAATAATAAAGGTTTATTAGTCGTAGCATTGGGCGTATGTACAAAGGTATAAATATTTTGAATTAGATGTTAATCGTTAGGCAAATGCCGGAAGACTGATCTGTCGGGCAGCGCGGTGTATACGTGTATATTGTGCGGTCCGTCAGAGTGTGTGTATGTGTTACACAGAATGTCTGAATATTGGTGGATGTAGCTAGGTGCTACATATCTTCCTGCTTTAGTCAAAAAGGTATTTTTGACTGAAACAGAAAATAGAAAGATCAAACAGAACATGATAGGGTTCAGCGAGTCTTCTGCGAGGTTTGATCAGCGATGTAGAAGTATTTCTTGACCCATTCATCGAATTTCACCTTCCTCGTTGGGCTGATGATGGTAGCAGTGGCTGTGCTGGGGTCAGGTTCTTCTCGTCGTTGTGGTTGTTGTTGTTGTCGTGGTGATGCTACTGGAGTCTCTGATTGCGGTGGTGGTTCTAGCAAGGTGTTCATATCCTCTGGCAGAACTTATGCAGGTTTGAGTCTGTCGATGGAGATTGGTGTATCTTGTAGATAGTTGCCTCTTCCCAATGCTCTGCAGAAAGAAACCAAAAGAATAGGGAAGTGAATTTCTTCAATAGTAGGGAACTGATTGCGTGGGATTAGGTACTGAAGTACGTAAATGGAGCTTATAATGTCACAGTGAAGAGGGAAAAGATTACGGAGGCAAAAAGAGATGAATTTTGACACTTTATGAAACTAGTTTATTCTACCGAGGAAATAAAATTACACACACAGTTCAAGATAAAACTGAAAGGAAAATGGGAAGGGATAGAGGAAAATAATAAATAGTTTTAGTTGTTTTCTAAAACTAACTTACAGTAGTTGGTGGGAAAAACTAGGGTGAATCACTCAGGTAAGATGACTCTGGACTCAGATGGCTGGTACAGATGCAGGTATGCTGTGTTGAAGGGCTCGATGTGACGAAGATGTCGGCGGGGGGTGCAAAACACCAAGGTGTCGGCTGTGGACTGGGTCAGGACAGGTTGATGACCTCTGCAGTAGGTTTTCAGTTACGTGGAGTCGTATCACGGCCCAAGGCTTTAATAGCGTTGCGGATGCTCAGTTCAGACTGGATCTTGACGTAGAACCAGGAAGGCTATTCTCGAGTTGAAATCGTCCGCTCGCATGAATTGCCAGCGCGTACGACGGCGCGTCGTAGATGGTTCCGAGCATATACCACGCGCCGTCGTACGCGCTGGCAATTCATGCGAGCGGACGATTTCAACTCGAGAATAGCCTCCCAGATGATTGCGAAAACCATGACGATTGTCAATAATATTCGCATGAGGCCCAACAAGATGAAAATACTGCCATTTACAACTGAAGAAAGAGCCAGCTCGGCGAAGTCTCGTGACAGGATTTGGTACAGGACTCTCGCAATGAGAGTTGCAGATTTTGTTGAGACTCATCGAGGTGGTTGTTGAGCGAATCACCCAGGTGAAACCTCGTAACCAGACTTGGTACTGCTGTGCCAAGATGTGGACTTTTATGGAAGAGTTGTAGAATTCTATGACTTGGTACTGGACTCTCTTGTATTGAGAGATGCTAGTTCTGAAGGATGACTGACAGAGTCACGGTGTGATCGGTGGTTGTTGAATTTTCTGACTGACTGGCCAAGGGCTGCATCCTCCCTTACATATATCATCCATGTCCTATGCCTTGTACAACGGAGGCACACGCCCACCCTTCTCCAGGGCAATAAAAAGATACTCTTCAGAGTCTTCGATATATTTTCCCGTATTTCCATGGGTAAAATTTTACCGTAGATTCGGGTGTCATCAGTGAGACACCACCTCTTAACTAGGGCGTTTCTCAATTTTATAGCTTTTTTTACTGCCGTTTTCATTTTCTGTTGATCCAACTGTATTGCTACATAGGGATGGTGTTAGTGTGGCACAATATCCATTGGGTTTCAGCCGGGTGCGACCCATCAGTGATCAGGTCTTGGTTAAATTTTTACCATTGGTTTGTTAGGTGGGAGGGGGTGGTACTGCCGATCTGTTGGTTTCCAATTTTCCTCTCTTTTAACTTTTCTGGGAAACATATTCAGTGGATGAACAACTGTCCTCTCTCGTAAGGGACAGGTTCATATTATCTATATGATTCAATTCTCAATTTCATCCTCTCAGTGGTTCATTCCAGTGGACTTGCTTGATAGAGTTTGTTAGATTATATTTTTATGGCGTTTCGTGGAACTCACTATCCCTTTTATTGTCTCGGTAGTGCCTTTTTGGGTTTTTCATGCTCCTGGAGTTCCCTGCAGCGTTTTACGACTTTCTTCCCATAGGGTCCAATGGTGGGAAAATAAATGGGATCGGATGAACTAAACAAGCGTTCGCCAGTTTGTCCTCACAATATTTTCCTTGATTCCCCCTTTTGTAACCCAATGTTCCTCTTTGCAACTTTGGTGGAATCAGTGGAGTGGGGTCCCCGCCCCGCGCGGGAGCACGTCAAAAAAACTTCGTCAAAAAAACTTCGTCAAAAACACTTCGTTAAAAAAACCTGGTCAAAACGAGTTTGGAAAATCAATCTTGTGACTAATAAAACTCTTGTTAAATTCAGCTTGTGTCATTAAAACCTGTGAGATTAACTTGTATTTTGGGCGATCAGAATGTTATTATTGTTTTGTTTTGATTCTACATGAAAAGGACGATCGATATTTCTTATTTTCCTGATTGGAATAGTATCGTCTATAGAAGGTGAATACCGCTGTAAGTCTATAATTTCTCGTATATTTCGTCAGGAGTTGGCGGTTGCTAGCCGTACGAGTATTCGTTGAATTCTGATTTTGTAATTTTTGTAATGCTTTTTTTTCGCTTCTGATTATTAAAATGCCAATGATGATCTCTTTCTATTTTCTAATTATTGGATATGGGGTATTTTAAATAACCAAATCGATAAATAAGTGAAACATTTAATCTTTATTCAATACGATCAGAAGGCACATCCGCTCATTACCAATTCCCCTGAGGAACTAACTAAATGACAAAAGGCATACAACACCCTGGAACTCTGGTGACGTACTCTCAATAGACCTCTCATCGAACTTTGTTTAGAGTGAAAAAGATATCATATACACATCATACCTCATACTACTCAGACTTTTCATCCATAAAAAATGTTCTTCATATCGAAGTATAAATACAGAAAGAAAAATATAAGATTAATTTTTGCTACGCATTATTTCAACTAGAAATCTAACTCGCTCCCTCAAAAATTAATCGGGTCTATGAGACACTTGTTACGTCAGAAATGGGTAAATCCAACGGAAAGTGTGATAACGTTTCCAAAAATAAACTTCGCCAATCAAATGTTTGAATGAGAGGAAAATATCTCAGATCACTAGATTCAAAATTGAATTTCTAGAACCTAGTTAACTGAAACGTAATAAATAAATAATCCATATAATTCCATAAATACCCATTAACTAACTCGTTCTCTTTTTAGCCTAACCTTGCGGTCAATAACACGGATGGGAAGTAATTTTGTTCGGAAGGCACAAGGGTTAATTAAACAAATGGTTTCTATAACTGAGGTTTTATAATCTTGAAATCAATGAGCCAATTTCCAAAAAAACGTCAGAACGGCCGATGGTGGCGCTGATCCATGTTAAGGGATAGGGGAGTAACAAACCAATTCGTGGTTTGTTACAACCAGAAACCCCGTAGAAACCCGATTTGGAAAGTGGCTAATTGAATTTACAATAATTGTGATGATTTTATAACTTATGTGAATTACCTTTTTGTTTACAATTGTGCAGATTTGGTTACTAAATGAGTTCTATTATTCTTGGTATAAATACAGTAAAATATCTATCAGTACAAGTTGATAACGAATCGCGAAAGATTCTATTCATTGAACGTAAGTCATGGGAGACTTTTATCAAAACGAAGTTATGAAAACTCTATAGACATTCAAATTGAAATTGAATGTATATGTCCAAACTGTAGGACTGAGAAATTTCAGAGAACGGGTGTCTCTCTACTAGTCAACTTGAACTGGAACTGCTTAACTGTCGTTGATTTCGACTCGACTTCGAGCTGCGAACTGCGTACTGGAACTGGAACAAGAACTGGAACTGAACTGAATTGAACTGAACTGTTCGGTCTCCAAAAATGTCCCCTTTATATACTCTAGCTCTAGGGCACATCTACGTGAGATTCTCCCACTCCTAGGTGCTTTTCCGTCTTCGACTTTTCCTCCAATACATGTATTCCTGAATCACAGATTCCATTCTCCGGTAAATTCTTTCACATGAATCACAGGAAATGGCCAAGGTTTATAGGCTTGTTATTGCCGAATTTAGCTCTTCAATTTCCTGTTGAGTCGTCGCTCCTGATGATGATTCGGCTTCAAGTGAAACAGTAGCTTAGTCGTTCCTAATATTCTGGACACGTAACGAATAGAGTTTGACTCATTTAACCTTGCTTCTAATATTCTAAATTCGTTTTTCTATTATCAACTTGTAATGATATTTATTTCGGGAATACATCTTTCTCCCTCCATAAATGATTATAATTCATTATCAACGCATTTTTTTATCGTCGTCTCTTTATCTATTTTCCATCATTTTTCTGGGTCATTTATTTATTATTCAATTCACAGATTTAGTCAATTAGGCCTTCATATTAGCTTTATTTCTTTACGGAAATATTTAATTATTAATTATTTTATAATTGGAAAAATGTATGTTATTAACATTTTTTGACGGACCTCACACACTCATACTTTGATTATACTACGTAACGATTCTCAATAAGTATTTTGCATATTCGTATCATACCAGTTACACATATGTTATTCGATCATTTATATCAAACCATTCACTTAATTAATTATTGCTATGCCTTCTTCACGTTTTACTCTCTTTCTTTCTTTCTTTCTGGGGTAAACTTACTGTGGTCCAACATTTGCTGCACAGGATAGAGGAAAACCCAGAAAACCTCATCAAACCACTACTAATTTCTTATTTTCTAATTACATGTTTTACAATAAGAAAAATCTCTTTTACTCCATCAAAAAAAATATCCTCGATATCAGTTGATTATTCCAAGCCAATTTGTGCTCGCAGTTCGACAAATTTCACTGTTGGAAGTGGCTTTGTCAGAGCGTCTGCCAATTGTTTACCTGTTGGAACATATTTTAAGATAATTAGACCTTCTGCGATTCGTTCTCTCGATAAATGATATTTAATGTCAATGTGTTTTGTTCTTTTATGGTTCGTTGGATTATTTGTGATATTAATACAACCCGCATTGTCTTCGAAAATTACAATTGGTCCCTCAATATTAATTTTAATACTATTCGCCAATGACCTTAACCACAGTGCTTCTTTTACTGCTTCATACGAAGCCATATATTCAGCTTCAGTCAATGAAGCTGCCACTGATGATTGCTTTTTAGTATTCCAACAAATTGTACAATTATTATACATCTTGAATAAAAAACCTGTTGTACTTTTTTTGTCAGTCTCGTCACCACCCCAGTCTGAATCGACATATCCACACAGAATATTCTCAGAGTCACCCCGGGTATACGTTAATTTGAGATCAGTCGTGCCCTTCAAATATCTCAGTACCCTCTTTAGACATTTCCACAACTGAACGTTATTTTTATTTGTAAATCTACTCAAAATACTTATTGCTGCACTCAAATCTGGTTTAGTGCAGACCATAATGTACATTAAACATCCAATCAGATTTCGACAGGGTGCGTCATATTTGTTATCAGAGTTTAGTGCTTCAAAATCGAGTTTATTTTCAAGAGGTGTACTAACTGCATTACTCTCACTCATTCGAAATTTAGCAAGTACTGTTTTAATATAAGCACTTTGATCTAATGTAATTTTATCTTCATTCCTAGTAATTTTTATTCCCAAGAAAAGTTTGATTTTTTTAAATCGACCATTGAAAATCTATTCATTAAATATTCTTTGAATCTATTCATTGTCTCAATATTGGCAGTGACTATCACAAGATCATCAACGTATAACACAACATAGATATTTTTCAAAATATCCCCTTTATCTAAAATATAAATACACCTGTCAACTGAGGAATTTTGGAAATTTCTCTCTTTGAGAGTTCTCTCAAAAACTTCAAACCAGCACCGAGCTGCTTGTTTCAACCCGTAGAGAGCTTTATTTAGTCGACACACCTGATTATCATCAGAGATGATACCCTCTGGTACCTTCATATAAATTTCTTCTTTTAATTCACCATTAAGGAATGCTGTCTTAACATCCATATGATGTATTAACAAGTTATGCTCATTTGCAAAGGCAAGTATAAACCGAAAACTTGTGATTCTAGCTAGAGGTGCAAATGTTTCATTATAATCAACCATGTATTCCTGACTAAACCCTCTTGCAACTAAACGAGCTTTATACTTGAATGGATTTCCAAATTCATCATTTTTTATCGTAAATACCCATTCACAATCAACAATATTTATACCATCAGGCTTTGATACCAATGTCCAAGTTTTATTTACAAGAAGCGAGTCTATTTCATCTTGAATAGCCTTTTCCCAATGAACTCTATCTTCTCTCTCTTTTATCTCTGCAAGCGACTGAGGGATTTTACATATGACAGACTGAGCACACAAGATATAATCATTAATATCTTTTCCTTTATATGAAACAGGGGCAAGATCTTTTATCCGATCACTTCTCCTTGGTTTTTCAATTATTCTATCAATACCAGATGAAGAGTCCTCTATACATTTTCCTACGTCTGTTGTTGTTTCACGCTCATTGTTTATTTTCATTGTTTTACTTGGTCCACCCTGATCATTATCATCGGACCTAAGTATTTCTTTTTCATCACCTGATTTTATATTTTCAGGAGCGCGAGATTCTACTGATTTTGACCCACAGTCGAACACATCAGTTTCAATCCGGGTACCCCGACCATGGGCCCCTTCATCCCCCTCTAGCCTCACCACAGGCCTCGAGCGTAGGAAATTAATCTCGTCTACAATGACGTCCCTCACAACAACATATTTTTCGGTTTCCACATCCCAAACTCTGTACCCATTTGGTTCGTACCCAACCAGAATCCCTTTCCAGGACTTTTCATCAAACTTGGACTTTCTGATTTTTTTATGAACATATACTGTTGAACCAAATACTTTTAAATATTTTATTTGAGGTTTCTTATCATGCCACATCTCATACGGAGTTTTATTCTCCTCCAGAGCTTTTGTTGGGGATATATTTATAAAATAAGTGGCAGTTACAACTGCATCACCCCAGAAAACTTGTGACAGCTTCGCATCGGCCATCATAGATCTAGCCTTATTCGTTATGGTTTGGACCATTCGCTCTGAAACACCATTCAATTGGGGAGTCCGTGGAACCGTTAAATGGTAACTGATACCTTTTTCTTTACAATACTCTTTCATCTCGTTTGATAGATACTCACGTCCATTATCGCTATATAAATTCACGACTTTTAAATTGAAATGACTCTCACTTTGAGCAACAAAATCTTTAAAAGCTGAAAATACTTCGGATTTATATGTTAAAGGATATGTTACGCAATAATGGGTTTTCTGATCAACAAATAACACAAAGTAATTTTCGTCACGGACGCCTCTGAAACTCAGTTCTACGACACGTTGGTAGGCCGCCAGGCAGCGCTTCACAGCGCTGCCCGGCGGGCCTACCAACACGTCGTACAACCGAGTCTCAGAGGCGCCGTTGACAAAAAATGTTTTTTGTCACTCAGTCCGTAAGGCGACGCTTTATGGCCGCTGCGCGGCCATAAAACCCAGCCTACGGGCTGAATAACAAAAAATTTTGTTCGCCACTCGGCCGCAAACAACTTTTCTAGCGATTGTGTTTGTAATCCTCGGCTTCGCCTCGGCCTACAAAATCACAATCGCCAGAAAAGTTCTTCACGGCCTAGTGACGAAATCTACTAGTTCGTCATTCGGCCGCTTCGCTCGGTCTCACTCTCGCTCGACTTGCTGCCCTCGCCTTCGGCTCGGGCAGCAACCGTCTCACTCGTTCGTGAGACCGCACTTCACGGCCTTATAACGAAAATAACCATTTTACCATCTACCGTAGGAGAAGTGATCGGCCGTGCCACATCCGAATGTACAATGAATAATGGCCGTTGTACATGCTCTCTGTCTTTTTCTTTCCCAAACGGTAAACATGCCTGCTTGCCAAATATACACTCTTCACAAAGATTATTATTTGGTATAACCCTTTCTATTAACTCAATGTCATTTACCATTTCGTTCGTTTTCATATGAAGGAATTTAGATTTCCCTATGTGACCCAACCGTCTGTGCCACAATTCATAATTATCCTTAACGCTAACTTGGACAACACCGTTTATTATTTATGAATCGACCTTGAAGTCAACAATAAATAAATTATTTTCAGGCTTACCTTCCATCAAGGTTCTACCATTTTTACTTATCTGTACACCCCGTTTATCGAATACAATGGTAAAGCCAGCCTCCTGCATTCTCGTGACCGACAGCAGGTTGTACGGGATCTCAGGACTGTAGAGAACATCTTTTAGAGTTCCTGCAATGCCTTTGTTGCTCATCAGATTTAGCACGCCCTTTTTCGTTGCATTTATGTACTCTCCACTTTTTGCAACAGAAATTTTCACTGGTATTTCCAAATTTGTAAAATTATCAATCAAATCACTTCGATTAATTAGGTGATCAGATGCACCTGAATCCAAAATAAATGTGATTTCATTTTTGTCCTTTGCTTGATACAAGTAGGTCCCAACCATGAAACAGAAACCACCCGCATTACAGCTGGACTGCATGTGTTGCGCAGTCTGGACCGTCTTCACTGCTTGCTGTCTCTCTCGTTCTGATACTTCTTTATTCTGCTGTCCTTCTCTTTTATTTTCCTCCATCTGAGCTGTTATGAAGTGCCTACAGTCATTTTTCATGTGTCCTGGTTTACCACAATGGAAACACTTTCTCTTGAAACCTCTGTTTTTCGGATTTAACCTTTTGAACCCACGATGAAGATTCCGTCGCTTCAGATTTCCACTTCTAAAGTGTGAGTTTCTTTTGTCTTTCTCATTTCTTCTCTCACTAGTGACATGTAACACTTTGGCACTCGTGTCACAACGTTTAGCCTTCAATTTCACTTCATAGTCCAATAAACGTGTTTTAACATGTTCGAGTGTCAACTGATCTTCACTGATTGTCTCAAGTGCAGTAATTATTCCTTCGTAAGATTCGGGAATTGTTAAAAACAAAAGTGATACTTTGTCCGCTTCATCAAGTTTACCACCTGCACCAATAAATTCTGTAATGAGATCATCAAATTCAGTGAGATGACTGATCACCGGTGTATGTCCTTGAAGTTTCAATGAGTGTAGCCTCTTTCGCACAGAATGTTGACTGGGAAGACTTTTGCGTTCATAGACCTTGTCTAAACTTTCAAGAATTGCTTTTGCTGTGAGACCAGGTTTAGCAAAACTCAGATATGTATCAGCAAGACGCTGAATAATCACCTATCTTGCAATGCGTTCGGCTTTTTCCCATTTTCTAGTCACTGGATTCTCAGGATTCAAGTCAATAACATTGATTACATCAAATCCAATGAATAATTCACGAATTCTGAACTTCCACACACTGTATTTTTCACCATTGAATGGCTTAAACTCCTTACTGATCTTTACTTCCTCCATCACTACACATTAAACTAAAATGTCACTTGAAAAGTATACTCTCGAACTTCTGTTTCACTTATTTACACAGAAACTACTAAAAAGAAAAAAATTGCGCACTGCGTTCTCTGAGCCCATAACCTATTGGATATGGGGTGTTTTAAATAACCAAATCGATAAATAAGTGAAACATTTCATCTTTATTCAATACGATCAGAAGGCACATCCGCTCATTACCAATTCCCCTGAGGGACTAACTAAATGACAAAAGGCATACAACACCCTGGACCTCTGGTGACGTACTTTCAATAGACCCCACTCATCGAACTTTGTTTAGAGTGAAAAAGATATCATAAACATCATACCTCATACTACTCAGAATTTTCATCCATAAAAATGTTCTTCATATCGAAGTATAAATACAGAAAGAAAAATATAAGATTAATTTTTGCTACGCATTATTTCAACTAGAAATCTAACACTAATTTTTATTGTTATTGTTGTGGTTTTTTTTGACAAGTTTTTTTCACGTTAGGTTGTTTTGACGAGGTTTTTTTTACGTCGGGTTTTTTTAACGTCAAGTTTTTTTTGACAAAGTTTTTTTTACCGAGTTTTTTTGACGCAAGTTTTTCGACATGGACCCCCCTTCCCCGCTCTGCGGTATTGATTTTTTTTTCATATCAACGTTTCCATTACTTTTCATTTAATTAACCGCGGGATCCGTGACAACCACACGGTACGGTCCAGTGTACGGAGGAGCGTGGTTGTGTACTTGAGTGTCCGAGCGAATGAACACGTGTGGGCAGTCTGCAAGGCTTTTGAAGGTGAAAGTGGGCCTGGTCCCATGTCGGGACATCTGCGTTGGCGCTATGGCTGCAAAATGTCTTCTGAGATCTCTGAGAACTTCAAGGGCTCCACGATCGTCCGTTGGCATGAAAAATTCACCTGAGATGCGAATGCTTTCTCCGTAGGTGAGTTGAGAGGGGAGACTTTTGATGTCCGGTTTCCATGCTGTGCGTAATTCTGGTAAGACCAGTGGAAGTGCATCATACCAGGATTCATTGTGTGTTTCTCGCAATTGCGTGAGTAACTGCAAGAATTTTCGAGCTAAAAAAATTTAATTTCACTTGAAAAAAATATACGACTAAACTGAAAAATTTATTTTTTATTAATTTCTGAGATTTTAGGTTCTTATTTATTTTACAAATGAAATCACTCAAAACACCAAGTTCAAGTTTAAATATTGTTTAATGTTCACTGATTAATTTACAAAAATGATCACTTTATTTAAATGGAAATGTGAATGATAATTCAATTTTTGAAAACAAGATGATGCTACACAATGTTCAAAGAATAAAATGATTGAACAAAAAAAGATCCGCAAAACACAGATATAAATTTGTAAAGGATTTGGATATGCGCGTGAAAGAGATTTTATGTTGTCCGAAACACGGTACAATCGTTACTAACTTTCAGTTGAGGTAAAATTTGAGAGATGGATTTGAAAAAAGAGGGGATGATGATGTCAATTATGATTGGTCAATGTTATGAATTTTGTAAACATGAATATGATTGGTAGGATTGGAAAATGAGGTGATCACGAGGGGTTACAGTAGGTGGGGCCTAGTGATGATCGTGATGTTTCTATGGAAGTGAGGAGTACTCAGGTAAAAGGGATCAGTTTGCGTCGAGTGTCCAGTTTTCCATTGTTGGCTGATCATTGTTTTCAGGTTGTATGGATCGTAAATGACCGTAATAAAATATTTTCCTTGAATTTTTCATGTTGCATAGAGAAATAATAGAACTGAGGATTATCGACGGGAGATGTTTTGAATGGTAGAGGATTAAAGATAATAAATGTAATGGATGTGTACGTTCTTTTCCTAATATAAACTGAAAATAAGGACTTGAAAAGAATCATAAATATCAAGTGAAGACAAAGGCTACGTTTTTCCCCTGCCAAATATTTCGTGACAAGAATTTCGTCGAGTTTTAACAATGAAAATTTTGAGGTTTATGATCCTTTACCAAGAACTGAATAACGCAAATGTTTAACGTGAAATTTACTCAAATTATTTTCCCCAAATTAATAGATTTTACTGGATTTTTAATTAATTCAAAAAATTATGAATTTTTCAGAAGCGCGCCATATCCAAATCGCTTGAAGCCGATAATAATTAAAAATAATAAGTAATATGTATGTTTTTTTTTCTTTTCAAATTCATGTATGAAACATTGTGACAGCGGAGTGATGACTTGAGTTGTCGGTGCCGTCTCTCGAATAGTCCGTTCGCTTGAGGATGTAAAGACGTGGTGAATTTCCGTTGAATACCGAGAAGCTGAGTCAGCTGTCTGTAGACATCTGCTATAAACTGATCTCCCCTATCTGAAATGATTCTAAGAGGAACTCCGAAGCGGGCGATACAGTGATATAACAGGGCATGTATTGCAGTTGAAGTCTTGACGTCAGGAAGTGATATTGCTTCTGGGTATCGTGTGAGCCTGTCGATGGTTGTGAGACAGTCCTTGTAGCCTTTGGATGGTGGGAGTGAGACCAAGTCAATGTGGATATGTTCAAAACGCTGGGTAGGAAAATTGAAATCTGCTATTGGCGTTGATGCATTCCTGCTGACTTTGTTTCCCTGACAAGGAAGACAGTGCTTGCTCCAGGCTAAGCAGTCTTCATTGATCTCAGTCCATACGTAGCGCTCAGTGACGAGCTTACGTGTCCCTCTGCCTCCAAGGTGTGCTAATGAACGTAGCGAGTGAAAAACGCGCTTCTTCCGCGGCTCTGACACGAACGGGCGTAAAGTACCTGATGGAGAAATATCACATCATAAACGAAAATCCGTACCTGGAGGCTTATACAGTTAAAGTTTCAGGCTACTCTGAGGGTTTTGTAGGATTTGTTGGAGCTCTGGGTCTTCCATCTGAGCTTGAGCGAGTTGCTGATTGTCGACTGCTTGTGAGATGGTTTCAATGCGTGATAACGCGTCAGCCACGATGTCATCGGAACCAGCGATATGTCTGATATCAGTTGTAAACTATGCGATCAAGTCCAGTCTCCTAAACTGCCATGGAGAGGCCTTCTCTATTTTCTGCTGGAAAGCGTGAATAAGAGGTTCATGATCAATGAAAATTATGATGTGCCCACCCTCGAATATGTGACGAAAGTACAGCACTGCTTCATAGATCGCTTGGAGCTCTCGGTCGTAAGTTGCGTATTTGGTCTCTGAAAGAGCTAGTTTCTTACAAAAGAACGCAAGAAGTTGCCAAGAGTCCTGATATCTCTGTTGGAGCACTACTCCGATGGCGTGATCCGAGGCGTCGGTAAATATCGCCCACTCTCTTTCTACATTGGGATGAGATAAGAGAGTGGCTTTTGCGAGGGTCTTTTTGCTTTCAGCGAAGGCTTGCTCGAGCTCCGGAGTCCAAACGACAGGTTGTTTGCCTTTCGTCTCAGGTCCATGTTGATTGGCGTTGAGAGGTGCGAAGATGCCTGCAGCTCCTTTTAGGAATGGTCTGTAGAAATTCATTACTCCGAGGAATCTGCGAAGGCTTCTGACTGTCGTTGGCTTTGGGAAATCGAGAAAATCTTGAACTTTACTCTGAGGTGGCCGGATTCCCTGAGCACTGATAGCGTGGCCGAGGAACACTACCTCTGGTTGACCAAGTACTGACTTGGCGACGTTGATGACTAAGCCAAAGTCGTGTAGGCGTTGAAACAGGGTTGTCAGGTGCTCTCGGTGCTGTTCACGGTTCTCAGATGCCACGAAGATGTCGTCAATATAGGGGAATACAAATGGCAAGTCCTTGGTGACCTCATCAATGAGTCGTTGAAAGGTTTGTGCCGCATTCTGAAGTCTGAAGGTCATGGAAGGGAATCTGGTTGAATGCTCTGACAAGATCAATGGTAGAGTAAATTGTTGTACTGTTTAAGTTTGCTGCAAAATCATCAAGGTAGTGAACTGGGTACTTATCTGGTATTGTCCTTGAGTTCAGTGCTCTGTAGTCACCACAGCTTCTTTGGAGCTAGGTGGAGTAGTGAGGACCATGAACCTTCGCCACGTCGAGCGGTTCCAAGTTTCTGCATGCTAGAGAATTCTCTTTTAGCGCTGTTGAGTTTGTCGAGGGCTAGACACCTAGCTTGAGCAGCAACTGGAGGTCCAGGTGTGGTTTTGATGTGGTGCATCGTTCAGTGCTTCGTATTCTTCAGGAGTCCCTCAGGTGTTGTAATCGAGGGAAATTTTCTCAGAAACGATGCGAATGTGTTATCTTCATTGATCTCCTCGACTCTGATAAAGTATGCATCGAGATGAGCCAGCTGACCAGATGATGAACGGTCAGTGCTGTTATCGATGACTTTACCATTCTTCATATCCGGAAGCAAGCTATAGTGGTAGAGTATATCAGCACCAATGATGGGCTTGGACACATCTTCCTCCACAAACCGCCATTTAATGTCTCTTCGAAGACCCAGGTCAAGTGTAATCGGCTTCAAATCATAGGTGTTTATGAGGGCGTTGTTGGCAGCGAACCGCTGATAACCGGTGACTTCACTCTTCTTGGTCTGTCGTCCTCGAGGATATACTGAAACGTCAGAACCTGTATCCACTAGATACTGGATCCCAGTGGAGTGGTCTGTGACGAAGAGGCGACGGGATTTGAACTGGACTGTTTTGAGACTGTTTTCGAACTTTTTAAAATTCGTGGTCATCAATATAGGAACTGTGGTTGTAGGGAAATAATCAGCTCACTATGAAGACTGATAAACAGTTAATAATATAGGTTTATTAGTCGTAGCATTAGGCGTATGTACAAAGGCATGAATATTCTGAATTAGATGTTAATCGTTAGGCAAATGCCGGAAGACTGATTCGTCGGACAGCGCGGTGTATATGTGTGTATTGTGCGATCCACCGGAGTGTGTGTGTGTGTTACACAGAATGTCTGGATATTGGTGGCACGATTACGATAACCGGGGCGCAACTAAGGCTCTGGCGGAGCTCCAGTGGCGCGCCGGGGCGCTGATGGGCATTTTACATAGTTTACGCGGAGATTACAACGACGAAAATCGCAATAAATAATCAAGATAGAATTTTTTAAATATTTTTCCCAAATTTCTGAGATGAAATCCTTTGAGAATCCATAGTCAAAATTTGTCGCCCCGGTTATCGTAATCGTGCCATATTGGCGGATGTAGCTAGGCGCTACAAGGAGATCGTTTTTATAGAGCAGGAAATTTCAAACAAAAAAGGTCTTTTGACATTGTATAATGCTTGTATGAATTAGGAAAAAAAACTTAATGTAACGTGTAATAACATGTAAACATATGAGTTACAGCTGAAACGGCCATCCGAGAGTTGCGTAGAATGTCCACGAGACAGCGCGCAAACTGCGCGCCACTGGAACTTGTCGAGCGTATTGTAAATCTTTCAAAAAAACAAAAAAACTTCTTGTAAAAAAATCTCGCCAAGAACGGGTGCAAGCATTGTCCTGTTTAAAAAAAGTTCTGAAATCGAACAAAAGCTATAATGTCAAGCCCAGATTATTACAGCTTGAAGATCATGAATACAACTCAGAAAGTAAAGAAAAAATGAAAATTATGAAAAATCGAGTTGATAAGAATTCCAAGTCAACCTACTTGGTGCGCGATTGAATCTGTGGAAAATCTCGAACTCGAAAGAGCTCGCGAACAATTCCATCAATACAGATTGACTGTTTGCGCGGCACTGTTTCAAATCTGGCAGTGGCGCCACTCCCGTCGAGTTCGTTCGGCTGGCCTGCCAACGTAACCAAGAAAATCTACCTCAAGAGAAATTCTGACGAGAGAATTGAAGAAAAGACGAATATCGGATTTTTGGTATTAAGCATATCTCGTTCATTTGAACATGAAAAAATGTAATAAAAATTGCGATGAATAGCCTATAGCAACATTATATAGTAAAAGAATGACTCGAAATGTGTTACAGTGTCAATTTTGTACAGAAAAAAAATCAAAACTGTTCTGGTGGTCATGGAGGGGGAAGTTGGCTGGCGTATATATTGGGCAGTTGCGCACCCGTCTTGGCGACGGGACGCAACTGCGTCCCTTGATTTTTGTTTACTTTTTCTATTCATTCTTTTTCCCATAGTTCAATCGCATTTAATTTTTTTTCCAATAATCTTGAGTTTATTGCTTCATACTAAGTGATTCAAGGATCAAAAAGTGCAATATGAATGTATCGACTATAAATTCCTATTCCCTATGAAGTGGAGCCAATGAAAAAAGAAACATTACATGGTGCTAGGTAAAACGGTCATTTAGAGTAGCTCATCAGTACACATAAAGTCGTTGAGTGTACAAAAATTAAGCAATTTCCAAAAATTATTGTTTTCATTTTTAAATTATTTATAAGAATTATTGAGGTCATCGATATTAAAATTATAACATTTTTCGATTTTTAAAAAAGTAAAAATCAATAAATAGTAATTCAGTTGACTATATATCGCTTGCAAATATACGTGGCAACGCTGGATGTTAAAATGACAGGCGGAAGTGAAGTGGAGTGAACGCCATAACCTCTTCACTCGAGCAGACGTTGCCATGTCGATTTCGGTTCCGGCTTCTCGTCAATTTTTACTGTTTATTGTTAATATGAAAAAAACTAAACGGTTAAACCTCATGAAATAAGTGTCAATATTTTTTATTATTTTTTTCATATTTTGAGTAAAAAATTCAGATTTTAATCTCGATTCAGAAAAAAGTTATGAGTTTTTCCATAAGACGCTGGATTAAAGTTAAAGTTAAAGTTTCAAAATTGATTTTTTGAAAAACTACAAGGTTAATTAAATCGAGCAAAAAATTACGATTAAAAAATCTAATAAGACTTTCAGGCGATTCTTTGTAGTTTTCAAAAATCTTTAAATTTTATGACACTGATGAGCTACTTTAACCTTCATATATTTTTTTCACTTTTTTGGCGTTATACGGGAATAGGGGAAGAGAGGGTATTACCGGACAGCGGGTAATACCGGACACTCTGATATCTAAAAAATGGATAATTTTTTTTCTGTAACAATTTGATGAAGTCAAACCTATTGTCCTTATGTAATTTTGGATGTTTTGTTAATATAATTTCGTGATGACAATTAGAAAAAAAATATTGAAATTTTGAGGCTATTAGCATCTAAGAAATGGCTGTATTCAAATGAGCATTTTTTCTTTTTTTATTTCTTCATATCGAAATTATATTTATTCTATGAATGATTTTGGTATTCAAATTTTGCATCCGAGAAAACATTATGTTTTAATTTTACATTGAAAATATATAATTTTGAATAAATACGAAGGTAGTATTTTATGGTGTCCGGTATTACCCGACTTGGAGAGTAAGACCTGACATATCGACTTTTTCGAAAAAAAATAATTATAAAAAATCAGTTGGATTTATTATTTTTCTTTTTATACACGATTGAAGTAGAATAAATGAACTTCAATTAGTGATTTTTTTAAGTTTTGAGAAAAATTATCAATAAATAATATGAGGAGTGTCCGGTAATACCCTCTCCTCCCCTACACGTGGTGTAATTTTCGCAGGTCAAATGAGTCTGCATGCTGGTTTCATAGTCATTACATTTAACGGCTATATCGTCAACTTCATCTTGCTTGATTGATCATTTCTAGGAAATTCAATGCCAAAATTATCGTGTAATTTAAGTGTATGTAATGAAAAAGGGATATATTTTATTTTTCTTTTCTAATCTACGACAGATCCAAGATATATTTTGGATATATGTCAAATATTTTCATCAAGATATATATGCACGCTTATATCTAACATATATCTGGCATATGTCATTTTTCGCCGAACATATAAGTGATATAACTGAGATATATGTTCGCATATATATTCTTTCCATGAGGGGAACTATTTTAATTCAGAAGGTTACGAAATTTCATGTCAACATGAATTGAACACAATAAATAACCCAATGTCAATAATTGACGATGAATAAATTTTATATTTATTCAATAATATCATAATTATTCATCTTACTTTATTTATAAAGTAATAATTATACATAATTATAAATGTTAGTCTGTTAGATTGTTAACTGTACACAAAACAAAAAATCTCGTTTCAAGGAAAATCACTTGGCTTCAGGAATCGATGGTTCTAGACTCTAGGAACTAGAAGAGTCATGAAATAAGTGAGAAAAACACTCTTGTTTTGAGTGAAAAATCACTTCATTTAAGTGAAATGCAAGTCTTTTAAAACAAGTTATTTTTCACTTAATTGAAGTGAATTGCATTGTGAAATTCCCGTTTTTTAATCTTATTAATATTCTTTATAATTATTATTTATCATAATATATAAAACAATACATGAAATTTGAAACCAACAAAAAAATTCGCATTGAAAACGTTATTAAAATTGAAAATAAAATTACGGTTATTTCATACTAAGTGGAAAAAATTAACCATCATGAAAGAAACTTTCCCCAAACAATTAACCGATGTGGCTGAATTCATGGCGATTCTATTCCGGCTTTTCACATATGGACTATAATTTTGATTTTCGTCATAATAATAAAGAAGATCCCTGTTTGACCAAAACTAAACATGGACAGTCTTAAATTAAATTAGAATTTTTTTTCATAACAGTTATGATGTATCATTGGTACTCAGTCTCATGGTGATTCAGACAGAGAAAATTCGTCCTTTCAAATGTTGATACATTTTGTTCAGCAAAAAATTGACTTTCATCAACATTCTTACAAAAAAACCTAACCGGTCCATTCCCGAGGCCCGTAGCGTGAGATATATACGCCAGCAATGAAAAAAAGAATACGACGTAAATGATGGAAATAATCATGATAAAAGAGCTCGAACTACTCGAACGAAAAAAATAAATTAAGAGATTCTAATAAATACGATGATCATCCTAAGAACAATTATAATCAAATACTTGCGATCTAGAACAGTGATGTAGAGATGAGCGAAACTTTCTGAGTAATCTCATTATAATAACTAGAACATCATGGTATGTATTCGACATCAGTAGCTTCTTGAGACTCGCTTCTCTGGCGTGCCTCGTACATGGTAAAATGCATTCTCATCAACAACCTCCTGAACTCACCAGATACTTCCCTCAATTAACCTCCTCTCTTCCCACTGTGACCTGCGTGATCTCTCTCGCAGTACAGGGTCAGATGAGAGTCATCGAGATCGATTTGACAAGTACGACAAGCCCTGTCGATCCCATTAGGCTCCATTAGACAGCCCCATTCTTGGAGATTACTCGACCAATACATTCTCGTCACGAGCAGTCACACTAGGTGGGAATTTACCCAGTGGCTAATCGACAAAAATACGAGATAAAGAAACGTGAGAAATTCAGGGTTTCTTTCATCAACAAATGTGAGGTCATTTTGATCCTCTAATTTCAACGCTATACCGCAAGTGGCTAACCTTCATGTTGGATATTTTCTGTGAAACATAGAACTGACGTCAACAGTGAGGGGAATTCAACTAATGGAAGATTGATTGGTTGACGTGGTGTGTCTCATGTTTGGCGCCGCTCAATTAAAAAAAACATTGATTTCTGCTTACTCATTTTAATTTCTCCCCTCCCTATTTGTTGGAAAGTGGACGAAAGCTTGAATGAAGATGTCACGACATTAATTGAAAATGAATTATGTTACAACGTAGCGTGGATGTGGGGGGGGGGGCGGAATGCAAATAATAGAAATATTGTCATCAAGAATATCAACTTTTCATCAAGCTTCAGTTAAATTTCGAGTTACTATTCCTTTGTATTGATTCAGGAAGGAGAGTAATTGGATTGGAATTTATATGACATAACTGATCGACTGACCAATTGTCTAAACGTAGACTATTAAACAGTGGATTCACTTGAGTTATCATTGAGAAGGAACAAACGGGAATAACGCTCATTTTGATGGGAAGAAGTTACAACGATGGCTATCTTATATAGGATTGGGGGAATTTATTCGTAAAAAAAGATTAGATAATGTAAAATTGAATCCACTGCGAATTCATGGATCATCTTTGTTTTTGCAATCTCACCTTTCCTCGCGTATCTCTGTATTCTTCTCCAAAACCCAGTCTAGCTTATGGATAAATTTTGTACACATCCACCGCGAAGAGCATCACGATGTATCATGATTCCCTGTACAGCACACACACGGAGAAAAAATTCTTGTAAAAATTAGGTGACTTTCCGTAATCGTGGGGCGAAATGCGAATTCGGGAATTTTTATGGATTGAAACCGAAGGGCTATTCACATCCGTAATCATGGTGTCACTTTCTGGTGTAATCAAAGTGTAATCACAACGAATCAATTTGATCATTGTAATCACTGAAATTACGTGATTAGATTTCTGGTAATCATTTTTCGTAATCAAATTGTAATCACGGTAATCATTTGAAATCATTTGAGCCGTAATCATTTACGGCCATAAGCAATAGATTCTCATGGATACATAGATATAGAACAACATTGTTAGAAAAAAATGGAAATTCCGTGGACAATTTCGTAGTAATTTTCATACGCGTAATACTCAATTCGCTTTAGGGGGAGAAAAGCGTATGAAATTTCAAGTTTCAAGCAAAATCCAGGTGGGTTCATAATTTTCAAGTAGGAAGAGTAACACTAAAATTTCGGAAATGACTTGGACTTCCAATTGAGCATGAACATTTAGTACCGAAATTACCTGAATTTTCAATGAATTCAAAATTCATGAATATATTCATCTGAATTTTCGAAATTTTCTGAACTTCTACTGAATAATTGCCATAAAATTTACAACTTTCATTGATTTCCTTCATCCGCTTAAGGGAAAATCAATGGACTATATATTTGTTCAATTCCGAAATTTTCTGAAATTTCAGTGGAAATGTCACTTGTTAAAAATTTCCGGAATTCGGCATGGAAAATTCAGATTAAAATTTTAACCGTGTATAGGAAGACAGTTTCGTCTCCTCCAATAACTGAAGTAGGTGATTTTCAAAGTCATGATACAATATACGAAGATATGAAAAAATATTTTTCGTGCTATGATTTATCGTTCTGTTTGATTCTAATGTATTTTATGGGATAAAATAATAAAAAGATCAAAATAGTTCCAAGTTTTTCACTTTACCAAGTCGCAGAAGTATATAGTCGCTAAATTAATAGATGAATTTTTTGGAAGAATATTCATTATTAAATAATTTATCAATTGATGAATTCATCAATTGCAAAAAACTTTCTGTGATTACAATGATTACGAATATTGGAATATTCGGTAATCACTGACTGTAATCACTGTAATCATTCGTAATCATGTCAACACCGTTTTTGGCAGTGGTAATCACCGTAATCACATTCAGCGTAATCACGACCGTAATCGCGTGTAATTACGCACATTTCATAATCATGGTGTCACCCAATTTAAATGTGAATAGTCCCTCGATTGAAACACGTAATTTTCATCTGAAAGAACGAAAAATTACGGAAAAAAGCAGAAAATCTGTTCTTTCTCGCATTTTTTCCGTGATTTTACGTAAAATTATGTTTTAATTCATGATCATTCCACAACGCGTATTTCACTCCACGATTACGTAACGTCAGATAATTTTGACGAAACTTTTCTCTCCGTGCAGGAATAACATGATTCGATCGATCGTCTTTGATTCTTTGCGTGTTGAGTTTTTTTTTCAATTACTCTTCAAATGGCTCATTTTACATAGTGAACCTGATGGTTGAATATTAGCATTTTTACTATGAAACGACAATTCAGATACTCAGTAATTTCTATTGAGCAAGTGGTGAATTATTGCCTTATATTAATAGTTTCTGATACGGAGTCAGTTGAGCAAATATATACTCGAGAAGGATAAATATAGCTTTATTTCAAAGATTTATTGTATTATTGGTATTGCATTTTTATTGCTATACGCCGTATAACAAAATTTTATGATCGGCACCTTCAGAATTCATGGGACAAGGAATACGTAGTATACGCTACCGGAACGTTCAGACACCTGTACTTTGATTATTATTCAAAAGGATGCTAAGTTATAGGAAGATGAATAACTCTGGAACAATTTTATCTTGCAAACAGACATAAATCTGACTTGTATGACTTTTATTTTTAGACAATGTTGACTTGAATTATCAGTCTCAAAAATTCGTGATATGGATAAATTGAAGTGGATGAAAATTGAATAACTTCAGAGGGAATAGTTTAAATTATCAATTTAATGATCCTCACTGGAACTAATTGATTCTTGAATACAAATTTCAGAGTAAATCTCATTAATTCTCGAACGTTTCATCCCTCTTTTTTCCCGATTCATGCAGCTGATGTTTTCGTTCGACCGTTTCTCTTTCTCAAGTATTTTTTTTTTAAACTTCCGTACCTGACTCTCAGTGCAGCTAAGGAGATTCTGTGAGGAGGAAATCCGGTATAAATCCTTGGCAGCCGTTTGCCGTTGGATCCGTTATCGCTAGGGCGAGTTTTCGCGGTTGCGACTCACTGACGATAAATTCCAAAAGAAGAAGTGGAAGAGGTAAGGAAGCTGAGCCGAGTGGGAGTCAACCGACTGGGTTTTCGTTTCTTGAAAATCCAGCTTTTCTGGAAATTAAATGGCTCTAAATTTTCAATGACATGTATAAATTGCTAGGAATATATAGGCTCAAGGACAGATATACTTCAGTACATTTAGTGCTTCGTTTCGTAGGAAGATGAGATTCATTTTCCAAAATGCAATCCAGTTTATCTCATTTATATTGTTAGAATGATATTGGATATGTAAGGAGCTTCATTTCTTTCCACTTCCCTATCATTTATTTCGCTCTCTTCATTGGAAACCCAATTTGAAATTTACTCTACATCATGATCATTACCCAGACTGAATCATTTAGCTCCAAAGTATATGAGAGCCAAGAGAAGAAATTGAATTGAAAACAGATACAGTTTTCGGGTGAAAATAGATTTTTTACCATCAGAAAGAAAAAATGAAATTGTAAAAAGAAAAATATTAAATCAGTTTAGCACCAGGGCGTCGAATTTCTACGATGAAACAGGGTATAGAAAATCCAATATCGTTCCACAATTTCTGCCCAACGCCCTGTATCCGTTAGTATGCGGCGTTGGTGAGTGAAGCTCCAATAGGTTAACGCCATAAAAGTGACTATTCTCAAGAATGGGCTAACTGAAGGAAGACCACTAGTACTAATACTGATGTTACACTGCACGTTTCCTTAATAACTTCCAACGAAGGGTTTTGTACAGTGATGGGACTATACTGTACTGGATGTTATAGTGTTGGGTGCGGTAGTGATCGCGCACCGACAGTATTTCGCCCATGATTTCCACAACGGTCCCACATCGTCTCCGGCACATGTATACATCAAACATTTATTGTCCAATAAACCACAGACAGACATTACGTTCACGAGAATCCGTCGTTTGAATACACGAGAAGAGAGAGGTCACGTTTATTCAGTGTGGTGGGAAAACAGGTACGTAAGTCAAGGCGAAAATGACAGCCATCTGAGTAGTTTTTTATTATCAAAACGTGGCTATTCTATGGCCCAGGTAGGAAATTAATAATGGGCCAAGCTTGGCCCGGGAATGGCAGCCGTACTGCCGGACTTCGGGGCCCGTGCCTTAGCCAAGACCACGCCGTACTTGGTTGAGCCCTGGGATGATAACAGTGGGCCAAACTTGGCTGCAGACCATGGCCAAGGGTTGTTGCCAGTCGATGCCCAGGGTCAATTAATTTTCATTTAATTAAATTAATTACATATGAACCGTCAAATCCGGAGTGATTAGATATCACTCATGGGCATATTACATCCGATAGGTCACTGAATTTAAAAAAAATAGGCTTGGCCGCCATGAGTACTGCCAGACTGTCTATTATTATTACAAATAATGATCAAAAAAAAAAATTAAAGGTTTTTCATTACTAATTATCTTTCATGTATCAACTCTTAACGCATTAATCCCTGAAAAAGCCTAATTAGTTAACTTAAAATATTCTACCTATACTGGGATCGAACCCGGAACCTAACAATTACTATAGACCACCGCGCAATTCTTATAGAGATGATTCGAATTGTCCATATGAATTCCGCGCCATAGTTTTACGAAATCCATATTTCCTCTATTCATTGACTTAACTTCTTCATGAATACTATTTTCATCAGGATCGCTAATTAATTATTAATTCATCAGTATAATTGGAAAAATAATAAAATATTAATATTTAATTCTCATTACCAAACCAACAAACATGATAATTATCTAATTAGAACTACTCTTCCGATTTCACCTTTAAAACTATGCTCCTCTTCCCTCCCCCTCCCCCTCTTATAAGCTTGTAATATCGGCTGGAGCTCTTTGAGCAAGCCCTGGGCCATTACTGGCCGGGTCTTGGTTTCCAAACTCTGGCATGCCAATGCTCGGCCCAGTGTTCCACCAGATCTGCTTGCCAAAGGTCAGCTGGTCGCCCCTCCCGCCAGACTCAAGCCTTGGTCCGAAGCCCTGGCCCATCCTTCGACCAAGCTTGGGCACCAAAGCTTGGCAAACCCAGGCCTGTGCCAGACTCGGCCCATTTCCCGAGCATCGGCATTTCCTACCTGGGCGGTAGACACAAATCGGTATTGTTTTTGCATCAACAGTAGAAAATTCAGGAATGAGATTTTTCTCTTATGAAACATATTTCATCTCTGCCAGATGGAAAAGAAAAATCTCACCAAAAAATATTCCCCATGAAACGCAGAAAAAAAAGTTGGAAATTCACGAGATTTCATCGTCTATTTCGTTGAATTTTTTATTGCCAAGGGCTCATCTATTGGTACTCAGAACTCTGTTGATTCTGCAATGGAATGGTTTTTTCATTTATCGACTGACAGACAATTCTCATACAAAGGAGTTATTTAAAGAAGTATACTGTAGTCCCTGAAATTGACTTTGTTCACAGTTTGGTGCAATAGATTGGAAAGGGGGAACAGTGGAAACGGTGGCTAAGTACAGTGTAAATGCGGCAAGATCGATAGGCCGCCGCCATTGGAATTTATTCAGAATCGATAATCAATTTACTGTTCACTTTTCGAAATAACACTGACCTCATTCATCGTGACCGCTACGAGAACACAACGCATCGAGGTTGACAGATGAGATGCCAGATCATCGGCAAAAGTTAGGAAATTGTACATTCGAGTTGGGTATAAAATTACGAACAATCAATCCAGCGATGAAGAATTAATTAATACATTAATCCCAAATTTTACAACAAAAATTTCTGGATTTTATCATTTAGGTGTATAATGTATTAAATCTGTCATGCCACCTCACTGCATTAATTCATACAATTTCGAATTAAGTTGATTGTTCCATTGGAGTTCACTACAAGGAGTTCGTGTAATGAATTTAAGTATTCACACTCTGACACCATCAGGCTTTTCCCAAACTGCCAAAATAAGGAGTTCTCATCGCGCCTGAGTCGTCGGCGTCACAGGGGTGATCATGTCGAGTTCAGCATCATCATTACTTCTGGAGTTTATCGATTTCAAATAGAGCTTTTTCACAATAGATGTTATATTATACATTAACCAATTTAGAGCTCGTTCTTTGATCGAATTATGGATTCAGTTAGTATATCAAATTAGTTTCTCGTATTTCATATTGTTATTTAGACATGAGAAACATTTGAAATATTCGATATCATATTCTCCATAAAATTTGATTGAATATTAAAATCATTGAAATTGGTTATGAGGTAAATCCCCTCGTGTAATCGAGTAAATTGAGATTCACAGTTTTCACATAGGAAAAAACTTTTTCTCATTTTTAGCAATTTCGTTCTCGTAAATGCCTCGGAGGCAGGTAATACTGAATGCTTTCCAAAAATATTTCCTTTTTTAGTATCTCTGATGTTTATCAGTTCATAGGTAGCATTCCCATTCCAAAAATCGCATCGAGCACTTGGGATAAAAAAGTTCTGGGTGAACACTTCTATTACTGGTGCATGAATAGTTGATGGATAGAAACGTTTGGTTTATTATGGAAAACGATCAACAGTCGGGAGAGTAATTTCAGGGAAGAGATGGAGTATGGGAATATTCGAGCTCTCCAAGTTTTATCCCTCATCATGCAAATAAGTATTTTTTAGTGTTTTTTCGTTGCAAAAGAGAGGCAGAAAAAAAATTACAAATTGTACATACGAACTCTTCTTTTCCAGATTACCACTCCACTATTGCACAAGGGGAAAATAATTTTTCAATGAAACAAATTGTTCTCAATTTACATACAATTCTCCTTATTGTGAAAATATTCAAGATATCATGTGAGAATTTGAGGAAATGGAAAGTGATTGTGCAAATGGTATCATTGACAGAACAATTTCATTCTCAAATTGAAAAAAAAAAAATAAGTAATGTTGGCTCAGTCATTTTTTAGATATATTAAGAAACTGTTCTTTCGATAAAATTGCCTGTTCTAATAACTTGGAATGTAAACTAATGAGATAAAACCGAGTCTTAAAGAAAAAATCAGCATTTAATTTCCTCCTTCTTTCGCAATTGTAGATAATTTTCATCCCTCGGTGCGATTAAATCCAACAAAAAACGAAGAAATTCTGCTGCTGTAATTATATACATTTCTATTTTCTCTCCAATCCCAATATGACATTCCCAATCTGCCTTCGCCAGATAATAAATTATACGCCCGTTATTCTCAAGTGACTCAAATTTACGGTTTTCCGTCACTGCGTAATAATTAGCAGTGCTTTGAGCCCTAACCACAGGATGGAGTGAGTGTAACGGTGCAGATGAGTTCTACACGTGACGCTATTCTTCTTTTCAATTCAAAATCCTTACCAACTATTATAAACCTTGAGAACTCCTTCACATGATAGTAAAAAGAGAAGGGATATAGAACGTGGTTAATGCGTTCAGAGGCTCATTTTTTCCAGCAGACTTGATGCGCGTTAATCCTGCCTTCACCCAAGTGCTTCCCTCACGATTCGGGATTCAACAGGAATAAAAAAATTGTATAGGAGTAGAAATACTTGGGAGGCAAAGAGAGAAGAGCGAGTTTAAAAAGTCAGTGCACCGTGGTGAAGTGTCTGGGGTAAAACTTCCTTTAAACTTTATGGGATACAACACGGCGCCATTGGCAGAGTGTAATTCATTTATGTCTCATTTAACAATCTCCAATTATTGAATTTAAACCTGGTGAACTTTGGCACATTCAATTATTTCGATGAACGAAGTGACAATGAAACTTGACCAAGCATCAAATTTCTAGTAAAATGAATAAAGAGAAAATGGATCATGCAGAGTGAAAATTCGATTTGTTGATTTATATTTGAGAAACGGCCATATTTTCATGGAAATAGTTGTTGCAGTTTGTTATACAGCCTGTTGCTCTAATCGATTAAAAATTATTCCTCAACTGCGGGCAATAACCAGAGATAATTAAATAAAGGTAACAATTACTGCGCCATCATGAATCACCAGTAATATGACAATAATTATATTCTTGAGGTAGAACGGTGGGTGAAGATATGTCACGATAACCCACTGCGTCTCTAGTTTCTTTCCTATTATTAAATTAATAATAATCAACAAATCGAATGGATTGCACGCTGAATTTTATAATAATCAAGCGATAGGGAATTGTGATGAGAGATTTCACATGATATAGATCCAGACGTTTTTCACTTCCAAGTTGGGCAGGGTATTATTGCTCATTCCAGCGAGAATTTTGAAATCAGTTCATTATGAAATTGAAATATATTAAATAATTAATTAGTATCATGAAATATTCGTTTACATATGACAGTCGAGACGTCAACTTGAATTATTTATCGCCACGTATTTTCCTACTTTATTAATTCATCGATATGGAGAATTATGATTTTAATGAAGTTCATATATATTCATATATATACTTCATATATATTCGAGTAAATGAGCGCAAAAGAGATAACTTCGTAATGACTTCCAACAGTTTTCATGAAACCAGTAATATATTTTCTATGAAAGCAAATACATGTCCACCCAAGAATTTGAAAAGGTTGCCTTCTCTTCGAATACATATCCGCGGGTCTGGGTTTTTATCATTCGACCCTACTCCGTCTTTCTTCTTGTCCCTAATTTTTCATCACTCTTTCAACTCTACTTATACGTTACACACAAAATCCTCGCCCCCTGGCATGTTGAATGTAAGCTTTCAACTCCAAAAGGGGGAACATACCCGTCTCTCTGCCGAATACTTCTGTATTCATACTCATCTCCGACTTCCTCACATTTTCCATTCCAAAATTACTGCCATTTAATATCACGTCAGACTATTTTCGGTGAAATTTTCTAGTTTAGTTCCAGTGTTTTGCTGATTATTTTTTCCATCCAAATTTCAGCCAATAGAATTGCACCATTCGATGTTATTTTGTATAGTCAATACGGTATTCAACTGATAATTTTTGATAATACCACCGGTAATTTTTCATGTTGCCTGTATAAAAAAACATACGACGGAAACAGTCAATCCCCCCTCAAATCTGACAGATTGCATTTTTAAGAGTGGATTTTGTCTCATGATAAAATTTTATTGGCCGAAATTCGGATGGAAAAATAATCCCCCGAATACCACTTGAGCTTCAAAATGAATCGGGTAATTCCCTCAAGGTTCCCTGCAAACAAACAAAGTCGTCAAGTTTTTCAGAAAAATCCCTCGCGCATCGCGCTCGTGATTTTTCGCACTGGCAAACTTGACTCCTTCACTTGTTTACAACGAACCTATCGGAATTTCCCGATAATTTTGAAGCTCTTGTGGTATTACATGTGAAAAGTGGGAATCGATCGGAGTTTGAAATCAACTCTTGAAATGATATTAAATGTTTCATCGGTGCTATTGATTTTGTTGTCAGGGTTACCACTTGAAATTGACAATTTCGAAGATCTAATGATAATCTCATTGTGAGTATATTTGCACAAGACGTATAGGAAAAAAAAAGAACCCGATTACATTTGGTTTGCAACCGGGTTTTCACTGGGTTAGACCGTAACGTGGGGGAACTCCGTCGTTATCCCGGTGGAGCGCCTGTTAAGATTTATTTTACCGCCGTGAATTTTCCGAAGATTCTCCAGTAAAAATGTCGAGAAACTTGGTAAAATTATTGACCAACTCAAGGAACTATTCTATGTGTCTCAAGGAAATCACAGAGTAGAGATTCTTCAATTCTGAGGATGAATTTTTCAAATTAAGAATGACGGTGTAGCTAGCACACGATGCTGGCGGACGGAGACGCACTACTTTTGGTAGGGACTATACCGGGCGAATGTATATATTTTCCGTCATATATATTGTAGACACATGCCCCGGGGGGGTTGCAATTTTTTTAATAGAAGAGGAGGGGGGTGAGAATGAATAATTTGGGGAGGAGAACGCATCGGGACACTTTGTTTATTTATAAAAAAATGAAAAATCGCGAATTTATGTAATTTGACCTTCGGAAGGAGGTTGAGGAGGGGGGTATGTATTCCGGAAGTCCAAAATTTTATCGGATGAGGGGGAGGGGGTGGGGATTAATAATCTGGGGGAGAGAACGCGTCGGGAGACATTGTTTATTTATTAAAAAAATATAAATGGCCGATTTAGATAGAATTCAAGGAAATTTGATCCTCGGAAGGAGATTGAGGAGGGGGGTATGAATTCCGGAAGTCTAAAATTTCACCAAATGAAGGGAGGGGGGTGGGGATGAATAATCCGAGGGAGAGGACGCGTCGGTATGTATTCCGGAAGTCATACCCTCCTCCTCAACTTCTTTCCGAGGGTCAAATTCTCTTGAATTCTATCCAAAGCGGTCATTTATAATTTTTTTATAAATAAACAAAGTATCCCGACGTATTCACTCTCCCAGATTATTAGCCCCCACCCCCCTCCCTCCATTTGGTGAAATTTTGGACTTCCGGAATACATACCCCGCTCCTCAACCTCCTTCTGAAGGTGAAATTACATAAATTTGCGATTGTTCATTTTTTAATAAATAAACAAAGTGTCCCGACGCGTTCTCCCGCCCCCGCGAATTGTTTATTCTCACCCCCCTTCTCTCCTATTAAAAAAATTGCAACCTCCCCGGTGCATATGTCTACAATATATACGACGGAAAACATATACATTCGCCCGGTACAGTCCCTACCAAAAGTAGTGCGTCTCCGTCCGCCAGCATCGTGTGCTAGCTTCAGCGTCATATAATAAACGAATTGTATTCATTATTTTGTATCTTTAGAAATCGTTTAGATGATTCTCGCATTAGTCTTTGTTTAATATTAAACTAACATTGGGTTTTTCCGGCCGAAGCGCGTTCTTTTTTTTCGTTATAATAATTGAATCTTCTCGAAAATTCATGAAACTCATTTTAATTCTCAGAAATATTTGGATATTGTTCAATGTTTCCAGAATGTTCCAGAACATTATGGAACTTTCTAGGAATTTCTGGAATAAGATTAATTTCAACGGACGAACCAGACACAGAATCGGTAATCATTCTCTGTGGAGACTTCAATTGTGATGTACGCGGAAATGAGATATTACTCCAATTCATGAAAAATGAGTTCAATTTAGATTTGAATAAAACTCTCCATAACTTTAGGCAATACTTGTTTAGATTTAACCTTCACTCGTCATATTAATGTTAATTCATTCAATTATGTATCATATTTCTCTTATCATCGACTTATTCTTAATAAAATTATGTTGAAAGATTAATTTTTTACATTAAGATATTTCTCTTTCATCCCCTTTTTTTCTCCCCTTGACTTTTTCCATTCCATTCAGATTCTAACACTATTACCTAGGCTACATAGACGTGTCCACGTCAAAACTCATCGGGTGTATCAGCGGCACTGGCTAGTGCCGCGATGGATACAGCCACCCCAACTTTTTTTGAAAAAGTAAAACTTATTTTTGTTCTTCTCTACTCTCTACACTGTGTACACGCTGGTCTAAGCTACTCTGGTATAAGAGGACCAACTGGCAATCGAAATCAGAATTTTCATCACGTATTTGGTATCTTAGTCGAAAACTCAGAGGAACCTTATTTCCCAGACCACAACAACGACCACAGAGGATGGCGAGTGGAAAACTACTTTTCTGGATTGCGCACACCTGTTTCGGACACCAGCATACCATTCCGATTTGTAGTCCTTGTTTTGGATCAATCGTCCACTCGTTGTACTCGTTGTACTCTCTTTATCTAGCTTTCTATTTATTCCATTCGTGTTTGAGAAGAGAGTGGATATAGAGTACACTTGAAACGTGACTTTTTGTCCTTAGTAGTTACACCTGCATGTCAGTGGAAAAATAGGTTTACCAACTGAGCAAACAAGTGTCGTACACTAAAGTGTTACACTTGAGAATGGAGGAGACCAGACAAAAGCTGCCTGTATAGACTTCTAGTTTTGCCACAGTACTTTGTTACATTCTCAACTGTGTTCAGAGAAATTGACTTTTTGTATATTTTTCAGTGGTAAACGTACATCTTGGAAATGTGACAGATTTAGAGAGAAATAGTTTTGATACCAACTATATAACAAAAGTATTGGTTTTTATGATCTATTTAGACGTATCAGATATCATTCGGACGACTTCGATGGTCAACATGACCATCTTATCAGTAAAAAATGGCATGGTAAATTTTTGAGAGAATTAACTCCTTATCTATTATTTCAATCTCAAATATTTCAGATAAATTTTGAGTATCAGAGTTCAAACGACTCTGATTGTCCACATGAACATATTATTAGTAAGAAGGGCCTCAAGTCAATCTAAAATATTTCATACGAATTTTTAGAATCAGTTTCAAAATGACCTAATGAGAATTTTTGAGAGGAAAAATTGTTAATACAACTTCATTCTCAATTGAAGAATCTCGTCACTTCAATCTCAAATATAGTCACAGCAAAGACAAAGCTGATATGGTCCACACGATCTCAAATTGCTCCTAAATGTTAAACATCAATCTTCATATGAATGTCCAAATCACCGGGATAAAGTCATAAAGAATTTCCAAGAGGATGAATTTTCCGCATAGCCATACTCTCAATCAAATATTCCATACGGTTTTCAGAATCAGAATCGACATTACGCGGATTGTTCACATAGTTCTATTTTCAATGAGAAGGTTTAAACCTAATCTCAAATTGGTTGACCTCAAATATTCCACACAGACTTTGAGAATTAATGTCTTCGTGGTACTAATGAGCTTAAAAGAAAATTGTTCCTAATAAATCAATTTTCTCAATAAAAAGATCTCCTTTGACCTCGAAGACTCCATCTGAAATCTCAGTTCTAGGGTGACACAACGAAATTCCCGAATCCACAATCCCCGCACCAAAATCCCCACATTCAGAATTCCCACTGGTAGAAATTCCCGCTTACAGAAATACCCGAAATCAAAATCCCCGCCCTCAAAAATACCCATACGAAACTCCCCTCCTTTCTTCCGTCAATAGTGGCCTCTATTATGTCTCTCTCTAGCTCTTCAATTGAAGTGTAGTCTGGGCACCGGTGAAAATAGGCCCAGTAGGTTGATGTTTACACTTGTATCAATTACTAGAGGTATTGACAACGATGTTGATCTCCTGTCGATGTACAGAAAAATACACAAACACACACATTGAAATTATTTCCCTTCGGAATTCCGCACCGTAGTGCGTCCAGTTAGAAGTTCGAATCCCACTGGTTGCAGACGTTGTGTGGAAAAACGCGGATAGCTCAGCGTTCACGACGCTTTCCATGTGAGTAAGTACATAGGCACTGAACTAATAAGCTCCGTCTATGTATGAGATGACTTAGCTCTCCATTGAGTTGGCTACCAAACTAGTGTTGAGGAATGTAGGTATAACATACCTTGTTACGTATTCACCCTCTCACCACATTGATTTAGGGGTTGGACACAAGTTAAAACGAAATAGTGAGTCATTTTTGAAATTCGTAACAAAAGATTCAAGTTGGGTTGATTCTTTAACTTGTGTTTCCTAATAGTAGTAGTATGTGATGAGGAGGATGAACTCCCAATTGTTAAGGAGTGAGAATTGATGGATGACATTTAGCATCCCATTCTCTGTTAAAATTAGCAACCATACACCATCTATGGTTGATGAAGATATATATCGCCGAGGGTTTAATAGTGTAATTGATAAATTAGAAAACTGACCGTAAAGTCTTTAAAAATGTACTTTTTCTAATTTAAAATATACATCTTGATTAGCAATAAAAAATATGTCTTCATTTTTTTTCGAATTACGTTGTGGAAAATAAGAATTTGCTGATTATTGTCTCCGGGGATTTGGAATTTGGAGAATTTAGTATGGCCGGATTTTGGATTAAGGGATTTTCATATGTGGGGATTTTGGATGGGGGATTTTCACACGTGAGGATTTTGGTGCGGGGATTCTGGCGCGGGGATTTTGGATTCGGGGATTTTGTCGTGTAACCCAGTTCTAGTGTATTGGCAATAAAAGAGCCTAATTTTGATCTAAGAGGACAAATTCAAATGTTGATAATGTATAACATTATTTCAGATTTTGCAATGGTCTATCTACACAACTGAAAGCCTTTTCTAATCTCGAGTATTCTAAGCTATCATAGAATCATTTGATGAAATCATTAATTGTCTAACCGGAGACGCAGCAAGTGTTACTCAATCTTTACTGATCCTTCTTTGTCTATTCTTTCTCTTCCTATCATGAAATCGAAGAATCCCAAAAAAAAGTGACACAGTGAGGAACAATAATTTGGCTATTAAAACAATTATCAGTAGGTTTAATATCATAATTTTCTCCTTAAGAGGACTTCACAAAAAATTTTCCGAAAATTTAGAGAATCAATTCGACTTAATTTGACATTTTTCGGAAATGCCGAACTGTGATTAATACTACTGCAACTGCTCCAAGAGCTGCAGTTCCAATGCGAAGAAATCTCGGATATTTCCGAAAGATATTCTCTGTCAATAAGAGAGATACTTGAATTATTAAAAAACTTTTTTGGTTAAAAAATAGATTCATTAGGTGTATTTGCTTCGGAACGGAATGATACAATTTCAATTAGAAATCAATCAGACGAGACGAAGGTGTTATTTCCGAGAGGGACCAGCCACAAACATGGAACTAGTTCAGTTTTTCTCCTCAATTCGAATTAGAGGATGCTGGATTTACTTAAAATCCTCTTTTAATAGATCTTTTCATGATAGGAAATTTTGATAAACTCTCTCAACCTTCGTGTCTCATGATAAGTCCATCCACCAGACTTTACATTCTTGATAGAGGGATTAAACGAGCCGAAGGCGGGCGAAGTTTAATCGAGATTATACGTGAAGTCCCATTTGAAGATGATAATTCCTCCCCCCCCCCCCCCCTCCTTTCCCCTTAGAAACGAAATGAATTGAAATAGAAAGATTGTTACGTCAGGAAACGTTACGCGTTTCTATTAAAAATTGAAAATGAAAATAAATAAAATAAATAAAATAAAAAAAACCATAATAAATAAATGAAAATAATTAAATAATTAAAACAAACAAATAATGGGTGGTCTAAAAATTAAAATTGATAAAAATCAACAGGAATTTAACTTTTCATTTCTGATCGATATTACTCGTAGAAATATAAGAGAAGAATTTAATAACAAAAAGAATATAAAAAAAGGTAAAAGACACTGGATTGTGAATATAAGTCAAAGGCACCTTCACCTAGGTGGTCGGTCGTACTTTGGACTCGTGACGTTATATTTCTCATAAATGAGAAATAGGACGTTTAAAGGTATAAAATAAATATTGAGAAATTGGAAAAAATTTAGGTTTCATGGGAAAAATATTACCGAGACTATTGAATTTAAATAAAGCCTGAAAATGAATTAAAATAATAAATAACCAATTATGTAACGATCACGTGATCGTTAGGTGGCAACGCCTGGAACTGTCTCCAAGAGCGTTATCACCAGGAGGTTCAGGTATCCATACCAAGGCAATGCGCCGATGTCGCGGTATACCCCCTCTTTATTACAAATACCTTTAAAATTCTGTTTGCACATATTTTCATTAACACATTCAATAATGTGTCAATAAAACTGTTTGAGCGCACCTCAAAGACAGTTCAGTTCAGTTCAGTTCAGGACAGTTAGTGAGGTCAATTCAAGTTGCCTTCAGGACAATCATTCAATACTTAGGAAAATTATTAGGGTATTTCCGCAGTAAGTAAATGGGAATCGAAGGAAACTATTTAGAGACCTGAAATTTCGAGTATATATACAGCAAGCCACTAGAAATATCTCGCCGAAGTCCCAAAACGATGGACTAGATAGATTCTTGAAAAAAAATTATTGAAGACATGTCATTTGTACAGGGCCTTATGAGACGCGATTTTCAAAAATCATTTAAAAATAATCGGAAATCATCTAAAAATCGAAATACCTGCTCAATCACTCCGTGAAACATTTAAAAATTTTCATCAATCATTTTTTCCACACGTTACTACACCAATCCTGAGATATTATTCAAAATCTATCGATTGTCAGGAATTTCTGTCAAAATGGCGGTCAAAAGTGGCAACGTTGAGAGGAGGTTAGAGCGCTCGGAGTATCGCTCCCGCCGAAATACATCAAGGCGCATACTGTAGATTCTACAGTGTGGTATAGGGACTATCTAAAGAGACAACTGTACCAACTCCGTCAGAGGAAAATGCGGTGTCGCCAAATATATTCGGAAAATTTTAATACATAAAGAAATTCATATAAATAATTTTTAAGGTTGAAAATCGTTTTGAATTCATTTATTCAACGTTTGAAACTAAAAGTGAGCAAATCAGATTGATTTCTATCCATAAATCAACTGTTTTTTATTTAATGTATATTTTTTTCAAAGTTGTCGCGAGCTGTCGGAACCTTTGATGTTTACCCCCACTCTATTTTCCCCCACCAATACTGCGGAAGTACTTTAAACATGTGAACTATAATTAAGAAATTGTTGATTTGAAATCAGGACCATTGTGAATTTTTTTTTGTTGAAATATTGTGAATTTAGAATTTAAAAAATTTTTTTTCTGTGAATTTTTGAATTTACGTATTGTGGATATTTGGCGGATAAAGCCACTGGACAAAACTGGATAAGCAGAAACATTTATAACAAGAAACAGGAATTTTTTTTTAATGTTGAGAATTTATTTTGACGATTAATTTTGTGAAAAGAAAAATATTTTTAATTGAAAATAAAGCGTAAATAATTTTTGCATTGAGAAAATTCTAATATTGTAGAGAATTTAATTTGAATCGTTCAATTGAGTGATTGTTTAATTTATAGTCAATTCCTTCTCCAAACTTATTTCAGCAATTCAACTCACTCCGATCCCAAGCTATTATCTTTGAATAGGCTAAAAACAGGAGAAAATCGAACTATGCTATGAATTTATTGGGATTTATTTTCTTAAATTCTGATGAAATCATGACGTAACAGATAGTTTAATGAATTGTGTCCATTGTCATCTTCAATGCAATGTGATGATTCAGATTTACATTAAATAAAACAGTATCAGACAAGTCATAAGCGAGTCGACATATGGATGCGATAACGCCCGATGCTAGAAAATTTGAATTTATAGGCATTAAACGTTGTGATGTTAGGCATGGCAAGAATGACTACAATTGTTATCTTCTTCGGAAACAACTTCACGTATGCCTTTGATAGGTTGGTTTAATTTTACGAATATCTCTTTTACAGATATTTTCATGAGATCAACCAATTTTGCACCCGTCAAAAGATATGTAAACTATGCTGGTTTTCATGAACGGAGAACAACTCTGTAAGATACATAGAAGCTGAGATATTTGGAAGAAAACTTTGGGGCAAATCAACTTATGTGTGCATTCGGAGGGAGGACGGTAACGCGACAACTGCACCTTTTACAAGTCTACCTGTAAATAAGCCTATCAAATAGAACCCTACTGGGACGACTGCGCCTTTACATGCCCATCGGAGAAAATCTCTACCGAAGCGAAATTAAATTTTCGACATTGCTGCTACGTTCACCTCGTGCCGAAATGTGCCTTTTCGCTTACTTGTAATTGAAGAGGGCACAGCTCAGCCACTCGCTGAAAGTAAAATCACTGTCAAAAAATATTGTTCGACACATGTGAAACAGAAATTTTCAGCTTTTGTGATTGGCAACTTCACACTCGTAAGAATTCCCACTTACTTGTATCGAAATATACGATTTTACACTTGTATCGAAATATACGATTTTACACTACAGAGGAAATATGCTCACCGAGAAATTTTCAAAATTTACATCCCCATCACGGCTGAAGCCTACCAGTGACTAAGTCCACCGAGAGATGACTCAATCGCGACAATTGCACCTTTGTACAAATCTACCAAAGTACAACCATTACCTCACAGGCCTACCGCCTTGCAGGCTCACCGCGACAACTGCACCTTGTGACATGCCTACCAGCGTGATGTTATTCTCAATATCTCTACCGGAAAATAACCCTACTGACACGACATGTCTACCCGTTATAATCCTATCAAAAATACATTTCTACCGAAAATATGACCCTACCGATGAATGCATGATAGGTTTTTTTTCCAAATTTTTCCGAAATTTTACTCTCGCGATGTGCATGAAAATCATCGGAATAAATGTTAAGAGATAAATATTAGTCCAGGCGGTGAGGATTCAAAATCGTGTTTTTGTCACTCAGTCCGTAAGGCGACGTTTTATGGCCGCTGCGCGGCCATAAAACCCAGCCTACGACCTAAATAACAAAAAATATTGTTCGCCACTCGGCCGCAAACAACTTTTCTAGCGACTGTGTTTGTAATCCTCGGCTTCGCCTCGGCCTACAAACTCACAATCGCCAGAAAAGTTCTTCACGGCCTCAGTGACGAAAACTACTATTGTTGTCGACCCATCTTTATAAGTGTCCGATTTTGATGATTTTTTTTTGACGTGGATACGTCTATAGTTTCGTTTTGAACTTTATGGGGATGGGGGGCGATTTTGTGAAATGATGTAAGTAGTATTTATGCCCCAGCGCCATCTACCGGGAAACATTTTACTCTTTCGAAAACTTATCATGTCACATTGATAACTTATCGACGGATAACTGCGAAATAACATACAAAGTTAATCGTTCACACAAATACGTTGGTTTTCGTTTCATTATAAAACTTGTCAAATTTATGGAAACTGAATTTAATTCAACTTCATGTCAGACTCACCCAACGACATTAGGGAATACCCGTTTGGACCTGCCTTTTGCTTGAAATATTGATGTCAATATTTCGTTATTGTATCATACTTTTCTTAGCACCGACCAATACTTAATAAAGTGACATTAAAGTAGCTCATCAGTGGAATAAAATTTAAAGATCTTTGAAAACTACAAAGAATCGCCTAAAAGTGTTATTAGATTTTTAATCGTAATTTTTTGCTCGATTTAATTAACGTTTTAGTTTTTCAAAAAATCAATTTTGAAAAATCAACATTTAACCCAGCGTCTTATGGAAAAACTCATAACTTTTTTCTGAATAAAGATTAAAATCTGAATTTTTCACTCAAAATATGAAAAAAATAATAAAAAATATTGACACTTGTTTCATGAGGCTTAACCGTTTAGTTTTGTTCATATTAACAATAAACAGTACAAATTGACGAGAAACCGGAACCGAAATCGACATTGCAACGTCTGCTCGAGTAAAGAGGTTATGGCGTTCACTCCACTCGACTCCCGCCTGTCATTTTAACATCCAGCGTTGCCACGTATATTTGCAAGCTAGTCAACTGAATTACTGTTTATTGATTTTTACTTTTTTAAAAATCGAAAAATGTTATCATTTTCATATTGATGACCTCAATAATTCTTATAAATAATTTAAAAATGAAAACAATAATTTTTGGAAATTGTTTAATTTTTGTACACTCAACGACTTTATGTGTACTGATGAGCTACTTTAAAACAGTAACCATTGTATGCAACATGTTCTACTCCTCATATCTCTCTGAACGTGAGACGTATCCACGTTAAATTCTACGGCTGTATCGACGATACAGCCACCTGTCATTTTTTTTTTCAGATACTCGGAAAGACATCCACAAAAAAAGTGCCGTAAAGCCAAGGGGTGCTTTTTGTTTATAAACAAAATGCCCCTCGAAGCGGTCAGTTCCGTTAAAAATATCTCGGAAACTATTGAGAAGATATCGAGACATGCAGTGAGAAAAAGTTGCGTCATTTGATAACAAGTAGAAACACATTTATGATGGTAATACTGAGCAGGGACTGGCAGTAATGATTACTTCGGTTATATTTCTGGCTCTAATAACAATTACATTTGTAATCGAGAGATTTCTTCCTTTTCCATTATTTCATCAATCTGTAATTAGAGATTGGAGCGGTCTTCATTGATAAATTAATCAGTACCTAATCAAAACCGTAAGCAGATTACGGATTACTTCATCAATCATTAGCAGAAACTGGAATCGACTGAATCAAAACTTGCAATTATCTGATTATTCAATTATTACGTCATGAGAACTCAGCTCAAAAAATGCTTTATTGAAAATAAATAAACCCGTATATTCATTTCAACTAAAAAAATTTATTTATACGAAATAAACAATTTATTTATTCCAAATATGTCGTTTATTCGATCCAAATAAATCGTTAAAAAATAGAAATATTGGAAATTCAAGTCCTTGAAAAACTTTCTACTATGCCCGGCCTTCTCCTAATATAATAAACATTAATCGATGTTTTGTCCGAGGGGCTATTCACATTTAAATTGGGTGACACCATGATTACGAAATGTGCGTGATTACACGTGATTACGGTCGTGATTACGCTGAATATGATGACGGTGATTACCACTGCCAAAAACGATGTTGACATGATTACGAATGATTACAGTGATTACAGTCAGTGATTACCGAATATTCCAATATTCGTAATCATTGTAATCACAGAAAGTTTTTTGCAATTGATGAATTCATCAATTGATAAATTATTTAATAATGAATATTCTTCCAAAAAATTCATCTATTAATTTAGCGACTATATACTTCTGCGACTTGGTAAAGTGAAAAACTTGGAACTATTTTGATCTTTTTATTATTTTATCCCATAAAATACATTAGAATCAAACAGAACGATAAATCATAGCACGAAAAATATTTTTTCATATCTTCGTATATTGTATCATGACTTTGAAAATCACCTACTTCAGTTATTGGAGGAGACGAAACTGTCTTCCTATACACGGTTAAAATTTTAATCTGAATTTTCCATGCCGAATTCCGGAAATTTTTAACAAGTGACATTTCCACTGAAATTTCAGAAAATTTCGGAATTGAACAAATATATAGTCCATTGATTTTCCCACAAGCGGATGAAGGGAATCAATGAAAGTTGTAAATTTTAGGGCAATTATTCAGTAGAAATTCAGACAATTTTGAAAATTTAGGTGTATATATCCATGAATTTGGGATTCATTGAAAATTCAGGTAATTTTGGTACTAAATATTCATGCTCAATTGGAAATCCAAGTCGTTTCCGAAATTTTAGTGTTACTCTTCCTACTTGAAAATTATGAACCCACCTGGATTTTGCTTGAAACTTGAAATTTCATACGCTTTTCTCCCCCTAAAGCGAATTGAGTGTTACGCGTATGAAAATTACTACGAAATTGTCCATGGAATTTCCATTTTTTTCTAATAGTGTTGTTCTATATCGATGTATCCATGAGAATCTATTGCTTATGGCCATAAATAATTACGGCTCAAATGATTTCAAATGATTACCGTGATTACAATTTGATTACGAAAAATGATTACTAGAAATGTAATCACGTGATTTCAGTGATTACAATGATTACATTGATTCGTTGTGATTATACTTTGATTACGCCAGAAAGTCCTGAGTGGAAAATCTCGGTCCGAGGTGTTACAAGCCTGATCAGGTATCAGAGTAAGGTCCTAATCCGAGACTGATCGTGGCTTTACCACAATTTCCACACGGGGTGAAACCATAATTACAGATGTGAATAGCCCCCCGGTTTTGTCATTGAACTCACTTTTGAATGATTATTCAATAAACAAATTTGTAAAATATCTAGAACATTCAGGAGAATAACAGAATTTTTATGACTTTTGTGAGTGTAATAGATTATTCGCAATCTATGGTGGCGTTCATCTCCATGATGTTAGATCAATTCATAAGTATACTCAAGGGACGTGGAGAATAAAGTACAACATTAAAATTATGTCATAAATGCGACGTTTCGCTATTTATTATAGCTTCATCAGGCACTGGAAAATAAATACATAAACATAAAGTCACATATTATACACTTATCAGTGACTCCTAACCTCATGTAACAGATTATCGATACACTAAAACAGTACTTTACATAAACAGAAAAATTCTTTTATACCTTAACATGATTAATGTCTTGTCTCATTCCAATTAAAAATCTCGAAATGGAGTTCCCCGTATGTAACAAGAGACAAATAGCAAAATTTGAGAAACATATTCACTTAAATGACAAACCACTCTGATACAGTCACACGTCTTGGCGTAAATGAGCCCACACAACTCAGCACTCATCAGGTGATAGACCACAACGCAACTGACCATGCGGGGGCAGCACTCTCCAGGCACAAACGTTCAGCCAGTCTAGCATCTAACAAATCTAGGATTCTGCCGATCTATTCTCCTCTTATGTTGATTTAACACATTACTATATGCCGAGCTCAAGCCACGTGTATCTTCCCGTTTATTCACTGTATCATTCATGGAAATGTGGATCATTTCACTAATATTTCTCTTCATCCAATTCTCTTCCGTATCAAGAATACTAATCTCACTAAAATTGAAATTATGACCAGTGGAAAAATGATGATCTGCCAAGGCTGTTTTCTCAGTTTTCAGAATTTTCTCAGGTTTACAGTCATTTTTATGTTGACTCAACCTAGTACCTAATCTTTGTCTAGTCTGTCCTACATAACACTTTGAGCATATACAGGGAATTTTATATATTACTCCAGATCTGCTGAGCTGTGGTGTCTCATCTTTCAGTCTAGTATATAAATTTCCAACTGTTTTCAAGTTATATGGAACGAATCTTGAGTCCGTATTCTTTATGCACTTATTCAATTGTTGCGACAGACCTTCGATTAACGGAAAACTGAAACTCTTTTTGATCTCTGGTTCTGCTCTCATCACTCCACTCTCTCTCCGATCTTTAAACTTCTTGATTATTCGCAATCTATCAACCGCTACGCGTCGGGATCTTCACTACGAAAGTTTACGTATTTGTGAATATTATCCCGATTTACGTGTACGCCGGGCAGGACTGATAAACTGATTCCGGGGTAACGTTCACGAGCAGAGATAAAGGAGCCCAAACTATTTGACGTACCACTTTGGCATCTAAGGCCAGACTCAAGTAGAATTTTAAACAAACGAACTTTATGGGAGCGAATATCATGCATTTTTTTGATGAATGCGCGGTTTTAGCAATTTTCAAGGGCAACGGTGACATTCCTGCCAGGTAAATCAAGTTGCTTCAACAGCAACTGACATCCGGTGAGCAACGAATAAGTCCGACTTATTGAAAAATAAATTCCTTTTGTCGAATTAATTTTTAAATAAATTCCCAACATGACAGTTTATTACTAAATTCACCGGTTCTGATTATAATGATCACGATTTTTCTTTGCTCAATCAAAGAAATGAAATATATAAAAGATGGATATTTCTTCCCCCATTCGTACATTTGCACGAGAAATCACATATAAATGAAGAACATTGAGAACAAAATCAGTTCTGGTATACAAAAATTTTCTGTAAAAATAATAAGGTTATAACTACACGTGAACTGCACGCAATTTAATACAATTGAAACAATAATATCCTCGTAGTCATGGAAATCATTTATTGATCCATCGACCAATCGGAAGACGAATAAAAAGTTAACAATCAAAACAATCATTAATTGTCAATCAACTTTATGATAAAGGAATCGTGTTAGAAGAACGCTTCGAAAATTAATGATTTTTTATCAATAACTTGATGTAAATCAATGGAAAAAATTGGTCAAAAATCTGAGAGCATGTCGTTTAAATATTTTTTAAGAGGCAGAAAAAGTGACATATCAATTTTGGTTGACTTATAGCCATTTGTTTATAGCGCGCAGCGCGCGCATTGTCGAGCGCTGGCAAACAAATAACTATAACTTAAAAACTATTGTTCGCAGATACAAAAATTAAACGCCATTTTATTTGTTATCAAATTATGCAAATTTTTTTCACTGCATGTCTCAATAACTTCTCAACAGTTTCCGGAATATTTTCAACGAAAGAGACTGTTTCAAGGGGCATTTTGTTTATAAACAAAAAGCACACCTTGGCTTTAGGGCACTTTTTTTGTGGATGTTTTTCACTTATAAGGATGGGTCGACAACAAACTCAATTTTGGATCCTCACTGCCTGGACTAATATTTATCTCTTAACATTTATGCCGATGATTTTCATGCACATCGCGAGAGGAAAAATTTGGAGAAAAACCATCATGGATTCATCGGTAGGGTTGTATTTTCGGTAGACATCTACTTTTGGTAGGGTTATAACGGGTAGACATGTCGTGTCGGTAGAGTTATTTTCCGATAGAGATGTTGAGAATGACATCGCGCTGGTAGGCATGTCACAAAGTGCAGTTGTCGCGATGAGCCTGCAAGGCGCTAGGCCTGTGAGGTAATGGTTGTACTTTGATAGACTTGTAGAAAGGTGCAATTGTCGCAATTGATTCATCTCTCGGTGGACTCAGTCACTGGTAGGCTTCCGTCGCGGTAGGGATGTAAATTTTGAAAATTTCTCGGTGGGCGTGTTCTCTCGGTAGAAGTGTAAAAATTTAATTTTGCTTCGGTAGAGATTTTCTCCGATGTAAAAGGTGCAGTTGTCGCGGACCTTACTCAGATACCTGATCAGGCTTGTAACGCCTCGGACCGAGATTTTCCACTCGGGACGATTCTCATTGAATTTTGAGGTCGAATAGCCGAACCGGGAAGTTTTTTGTGTAGCCCAAACAAGTTCCACCAACCATGGGAACGAGCTGGCGAGCGACCAATAATGCATTACTAGTTCCTGATTCAATTTCACCATCAAACCGTTGATATCCCGTGGTGCTGTTCGGGAGAAACCTACTCGATAGCATTCAACCGTAAGAATTTCTACGCTCAACTGCCGTCGCATTGAACACGCAACCGAGCAAGCGCTCTCTCCTCACTCTTCATCGTGCATTTTCATCTCAATTCTCGCATGAATATTTGCAGTACATACGTATGATTCCGGTGGAATGTGTTCAGGTAAATGAATTAAAACCTCTACAATAAAGCGTATTTTTTCACTCCAGTAAAGATCGATGTTTTATTTTTTCATTTTTTGACAAATAAATTTCCACGCTTTCCTATTTCAATCCACGCCACCTCTCGTCCGGCATTTTTTCTATGGAAATACTACTTTTTCGGACGAAAACGTGTTTGTATCTGATCCGTTGTCGACGCGTGATACGATGTGTGCTTTGAACATGATGGGGAAAAAGTTACGCAAAAAAAATTGACGGGAAAAAAATCCTTTTATCCCTCAACTGGGGTGCTTCAGTCGCGTGTGAATCGAGTCCGATGGTTAAATCGTGCGTTCAAACTCAATCCAAACATAGATAGACGTGATTTTCGTATGTATACCGATGGTCAAAACTTGGGGATTGTAGATTAATACCTTCGTCGTTCAATCCCAATTGTTTGTATTGCTGTCGCTCTCGCTGTGTCGTTCAGTTTTTCACAGGAAAATAAAAAACTAACAATAATAATTTGTATTTTTCTTCCTCTAGTTTTTCCGTCAACTTTTTCCCAATTTTCTATCTTTTTCGCATGGAATTAGTTTACTAGGGTTTATGCTGGGGTGATAGGTAGAATTTAGTGAAAAAAATGAAACAGAATCGCGAAGAGACAAAAAGTAACGCAGCAGAGAGACGCGATGAGTAGTGTGTGTCGGTGAAAAAAAAAATTTGAATGCGACCGGACTATAGTGCGTCCATTATACATAACCCCTCCCAGTTGGGAGAGGCGGGGGATAAAAAATGGTCCAACCGTGCACTTCTACATCTGCGTCCTCAAGGGATGATCGATTTGCATCGATTATATTGTGACTATGCCGCAAGTGCATATGATGGTCACCGGATATTTCCACTGGGTCGACGAGAACAAAACAAAAAAAGACTTCCCTCTCTGGGAAGCAGATTTTTAGTACATTTTGATGAACATTCCCAGTTCATTTTGCTTTGAAATCTATTCTGTGGAGAGATAGAAGAGGAAAATAATTCAGAAATGTGATCTGATCCCTTGAGAATTAATTAATTGCATTGAATAAAAGAGGGATCATTGAATTTCTACGTCTTCTGCTCGAAAAAATACAAATTCCTTGCTGAGATTGGCCTTATGTGATGTCTCAGATCTATGGAATTTTGATGTAGAAGACAATTGCGAGAGCTCCTTCGGGAAATTGTAATCTGAAATATTTAGTTTGAACTCTCCAATATTGATTTGTGGAATTGGTTAAGGAGTAAATTGGTCGGATCAACGTCTGAATAATTGAAGAATATTTACAAAAAAAGAATTTCAGGATGGAATTTAAATAAGAATCGTGATCTTATTTTATGTTAGATATCGATATCTCATAGAAGTGAAGATAGAGCTTTATTTTATTTTTAATATTGTAGTTTCTGCTCAATATATTCACAGCCATTCAAATCACTAATGATCATCGTATTGAAATCATAATCTACTCAGTTTCATTCATCGTTCCCTCGTGGCGAAAGCCAGTTTTCTATGCACGAATATCTCATACCATATATTTTCTCTTGCAGTTTGCTTATTGAGTTTTAAAATCCCTCAGAATAGGTGGAGTAATGTGCCAGTAGTAAAGTGTGCTTGAGTAGGAAAAATTGAAAAAAGCGTGAATGAAAATACTAAACAATTACGTGTATGCAGTATTAAGTTCAAGAAGGAGTATTTGTCTAGAGGAAATTCTCGTAATCCCGACAGAAGCAATGGGAGGATGTAGAAGTAAAAGTCTCATATGATAAGAAAAGAACCTTTGAATTCGAGTGGAACTGAACTTTAGAAATACATTCTGTCAAATTGAGTCTTTCTTCATATGGGAGAGTAATTTTGTATACTCCATCTTCTAATGTTTTCCGCCAATATAAGTAACAAAAGTATTTTCTGAAACCTTGATTTTGAGATTAACATCTCATGAGAATATCTATAGTTAATATTATTAATTTAATATCTGTGCTGTGATAACAGGAAAATTTTGTTTAACAAATTCAATTAAAAATTGAATCGGTCAAAACAATCTTCATGTTCTCATATACAAAATAATTATTTTTGTTTAGTGGATCCTTACCTTTGAAGCGCTAGGCGCATCTGCATTGATCATTCAGTTTTTAATATGAGTATCCTTGAATATTTGACAATAATAATTGATAAGTATCAAGGAGTTCGGGAATTGGAACAATAAGGAGAGATATTTAGATAGAACAAGTCGTTTGTTTATTGCTAACACTAAAAGAGCTTCATAACAAGGAAAAGAAACCGAGAGAGAGAATTCGATTGAAGGTAGAACTGATTTATCGATCTTAATTTGAGTTGACAATTTTGATGCTAGTGAAATTAGGCAAAAATAAACAGTTCTTTCTTTCGATTTTGTACGAACCAATGGTAATACTACTCCAGAGAAGTTTTCCCATCAATGGTAATTTGCTGATGATGTTCTAGCGTTCCACTTTGATTTCACTTCATGTTAATGCTGCTTATTTCGCTAATATTACAATCTTATGAGTCTATGGGTTTTGTTTAGAATTTTAATTAATGCGTCCTTGTACTCTTTGATTTCACAACGCGTGATGAGAAATTTGCATCTCATCGACCGCTTGCGTCAAAATAAAAACTACGAAAATTAGCGTAATTGTTTTCTGTTTTGGAGTTACTTGGGCTATTTTATCACTTGTACATCAGGCAGGTTCATCTGACTCTGAAGTTTCGAACGCGTGATAACCCAAGGAGTTCGACTACTTGATGTGCCCAAGTTGGCATCTAAGACGAGACTGCTTTATAATTTTGAAGAAGAAAATTTTGTGGGCGAGAATACTATGCATTTTTTTGTCGACGCCGCGGTTTTGATGATTTTCAGGGACAATGGTGACGCGCTTGCCAAGTAAATCAAGTTGCTTCGACAGCAACTCACGTCCGGTGAGCAACGAATAAGTCCGATTTATAGAAAAATAAATTCCTTTTATCGAATTAATTTTTAAATAAAATCCAAACATGACAGTGCTGAATAATTCACAACTAAACTCAATCCCACGCAGGAAGATTATTTTTTTGGATCTAATGCACACGAAATATCATTGAAACGAGTATGATTCGAGCAGATGACTTGAATATTGAGTTGAATAACACTAACCCAAGACCACAAAATGATATTGTAAATTTGGAATTAATGAAAAATTAAAGTCGAGCTGAATCAATACTCATGTATGAATTTAAAAATTTCCCTTCACGTTCCACTGAATATAACGCTTTAATATTACAGATTTCCAATTCTCAGAAAAAATAAAAATCTCAGCGGGAAAAATCCAATTCCGTACGTTTTCAAGTTAATTCCTGATGTTATCAGGATATTTCACAAAAATAAAGCAAGTAAAGTCCCGTGAAAACTGTTCAGATAACACAATTAAAATTGGCATATTGGGAATATGTCACACACAGTGTCAATGAAATTCTCGAACTTTCTAGTACCCTCAGCCCTGATTCCTTAAATACCGGTGTGAAAGCTCAATATAAAAAAAAATAATCACAGTACGTATACATAGAATAAGAGAAATTCAGCAGTATTAGTTGCAGTGAAGGGGTAAAGACAGGGTACACTAGTGAAGCGAGAACGAGAGAGTGGTAAAGTAGTACGTGGAGTGGGAGATTTTCAGCATCCGATGTTCTCTCCCTCCAGGGGTTGGCTATTTATTCCGTATTTATTTTACCGTGACGCTTTCCACGACGAGTGGGAGGATGAATAAAGTGAGGGACAGAGGGAGAGAGATGAAGCAAACAAGAAGAAAATAAGGAGAGGAAGGAGGAAAATTGTAACGACGATAGGGGCAAGAAGGACATAAAATTGTGGGGGGGGAGGGAAGGTGAAAGGCGAATAGAAATATCCCCCCACTATTTGGTGGTATCAAGCGTACGGAGAAGCGTCCCGACGCGACTAGGGTTGCGCGTATCGTTCGGTCGGGTTGATTTTGCTTGCGCTAAGTTTAGTTCGTTGTACAACCGCATGGCGGTATCTTCACACCCGCGAACCTCTCAAAACTCCAACATACATTCCAAATGGTACCGTGGCTACTTGTTTATGAGCCGCGCATTAAGCCCAACTGGTACATGCTACACGGTAGATGGAAATATATCATATAATACGCGAATATAACTATGTATTGCGTGTTAAAAAAAAAATTGTGATAGTGCCAAATGGAAATGGGGGAAATGTTTAAAATGAGATAAAATGTAATGATATAATGGATAACTCAGTAAATGGACCGTTTTCTACACGTGACGCGGAAATGAAAATTCCAGTTACGTTTACATGAGCGCCGTGTGTTACTAGTGAGATTTTTTTTTTCAATTGTTAAAGCATTATACAATGAATATAATTGATGTTGATGTTCTTGAAAATTTTATGAAAAATTGAAAGTGATTTTTATTTCAATTCTTTTCCACCTCGTTCACACTGTGAAACATTGTGAGTGGCGGGGGACTCGCAGTAGTGATAGCCACGTTTGGTCGGACAAGAGTATATCTGTTAATTGTTGCATACCATAGTGTATTGAAGTAAATTAGTGTTGGATATTTCGGAAACTATATAATAGGTGATGAATTTATGCCATTGCTTGTTGTTGTTGTTTTTCTTTCTTCTTCTTTTTCTACACATTTTTTCACCCTTTCGTGATATATTTCACTTTTTTTCGTTTTTCTCATTGGCGCACTTTCATTTCTCACACCGTGATATTGACATTTTTTTTGGAACGTTCAATGGGAAAAGAGGCAATATACTGAATGCGGCAATTCGTGATACTCAGCTGTTTGCTTCGGGAATTCCGATATTTTCCATCGTGTTGATTTTTATTTTTATTACTCGCATATTTTAATCTATGTTTGGTTTATTTCTAATGTCAATATTTTCAATTCAATTTTTAATCATGAAATTGCAGTATTTTAATTGAAAACCAAGTGTTGTTTTTGTTTTCCCCGTATTTTTAATAGTATGCAATTACTCATGATAGGATTATCCCGAGGCGATTCGCATAAAATGGCTCAAATTGTGATTAAAAATAATTACTTCTCATTCCATTTCAACGTTAATAAAACAATCTGGAATTGAACGTATATTTGTGCTAACGTGAAAACAGGATTTTTCCAATAGCTCTTGATTGTCACTGGATGAAAATTTTCACTTGCAGCCGTACAAATGCCAAATGAACTAACGAGCAAAAATCCGGAGAATTGACAGCTGTCGATTATCGATGACTATGACTGTGTACAGAGGTAAACGTGGTGGGATATATTACTTCCCCATTTATCCTCATGTATACTTTCATCTCCTAGGGGGACCATTATTGTTTTTTAATTAAATACCGCATTGAAGAGAGAAAAAAGTCAAGTGTTATACCGAACTTTATTCCCACAAAATTTCATTTTCCATTAGAATAATTCGATCCTCCTCCAAATGCAATTTGCTTTTGTATTCTCAATGATTATGCAACTCTAATTTCCAAACATTTCGTTTCATCCACTATTCCATTTAGTGGATTTAATTTGCCTCTACAATTGTATGATTTCATAGTTGGAATTTCCAGGAAAATTGGAGACAACTAAAACTTCTGTAGAGAAATCAAATGGAAATGATGAAAAATATTGCACACAGTAGATATGTAAAATTCTCATTTCTTTTTTCACAGTCAGTTTCGATTGCCAATTTATTTGGAATTCTTTTATTCATCTACTGTTGCAACTATTCAAAATATCTTATTATCAGTTTGCTGATGTAATCAAATGAATGTAAAAAGAATTAATATTATTGTACACACGACGAACACTTTGATGGTAGAATAAATATCGATATGGTGAGAAAAATTAATGATGGTCAAATGTATTTGAGGAAATGGTAGAGGCGAACGAGAGAAAACGTACAATACAAGAGTCAAATGCATGAAACAACAAAAACTACACGGCTAATTGAAAAAACTACCTCAACCGTGAATAACGGTGAGTTGACTCTCTCTTTACGTATACCATTGTACAAACAGCTGAAAAAATGATTAAATGAGAATATTGATCGATGAAAAATTTCCCCTTGAATTACAAGAAAAATTTGTTGTAATATTTAATCAACATTGAGGAACTAATTTATGTAATATGCTTCAAATAATTCAATGGCAATTATTATCACTGAAACTCCAGACTTTTTATGGAAAACTCCTATCCATAATTGAGAAGAAGTCTTGAGTATTTATTGAGAAATTAACTTGCAAAGTGATGAGTGACGTGGTAACGTTAACGTGGAAGGAAGTGTGCTAATATTATTGATCGATAGCAATTAAATAAACCCAAATTGCACTGAAAAATTCATGCATTCGTGAGTCATCAGTCGATTTAATTTGATCGAATGAGGAAATTCTAAAAACATTCGACCAAAATTTCTGAATCTATTTGTACTTTAAGGATATCCAAGTACACCCAGAAAAAAAGATGGCTGAATCAAGTCGAGGAATCGACCTGATCTCATTCGATTTGGAATCGAGTCGGATTTCCGACTTGAATCAAGTCGAAATGATGAACAGCATGTCGGGGTCCGGCTTGATTCAGGTCGGATTCCGACTTGATTCGGGTCGGATTCCAACTTTCAACCCATTATTCCGACATGAATCAAGCAGGATTTCCGGCTTGACCTTTTCCGTTTTGAATCAAGTCGATTTCCTACTTGAAATAAGTCAAAAATCCGGCTTGATCCAGCCATAGATATCCTATTTGAAGCAGGTCGATTTTCGACTTGATTCAGCCATCTTTTTTTCTGGGTGTACGCTGGTCATGTGATCTACTATTTTTCATAAAAAAACTGAACTTGCTGAAAATTATTACTATAGTCATAATTCTCAAAAATTTTTATTTGTCCTTAATTTTTGCGGGAATTTATTCCATTCAATACTACACCCAAAGAAAAAGATGGCTGAATCAAGTCGAAAATCGACCTGCTTCAAACAGGATATCTATGGCTGGATCAAGTCGGATTTTCGACTTATTTCAAATACAAAATCGATTTCATTCAAAGCGAAAAAGGTCAAGCCGGAAATCCTGCTTGATTCAAGTCGGAAAAATAGGTTGAAAGTCGGACTCCGACCCGAATCAATTCAGAATCCGACCTGAATCAAGCCGGACCCCGACATGCTGTTCATCAAATCGACTTAATTCAAGTCGGAAATCCGACTCGATTCAAGTCAAGTTCCGACTTGATTCAAGTCGAATTCCGACTTGATCCAAGTCGAATAAGATCAGGTCGATTTCTCAACTTAATTCAGCCATCTTTTTTTCTGGGTGTGATAATGAAAAATGAATGTTAGTCCATTATCGATTACAAGAGTAGTCACAATCCATTTTCTTCCATTTACCATCATAATGATAACAAAAAATGAATCATAGATATTACTCATTTACTGATGTCTATTCATAAGACAATAGAAAAATTTTCACATGCATTTTTTTGCTACAAAAAAAATCCTCTAAAGAATTTCCTCATTTTCTCAAGTTGAATTGACTTTGTCGCATTCTATCACTTCGCTACAGATTCACTCCAACAAGTAATACCGAATCGCTTAATCGATATCCCCTCCCCCCCCCCTCCTCCAGCTGGTCCCGATTTCTTTATTCAAATAAAGAGAACAACATTTTCCGTTCAACTCCAAAAAGCTTTCCGAAATTATCATATTTCGTCCCCCCATTACGCATTCATAAAGAAAACAAAAACCACTTCATTCCATAATCCTCATGCTGAGCGCATTTAGAATTTATCAGCTCACACGGTATTAAAGAGAGGAAAAAAACTAAACACTGGAAGAACCTAACAGGATGCGTCAACGAAAAGCCGAATGCTAAATGCAAAGTTAAAATTCCATTAACGTTGAAATCCATGGTACAACGAATAAGCGAACTAAACCTATACCCAGTCCAGTGGTGAAACGCAATGAGTTAAAAGTATAGATGCTGGATGCTGTGAGTTTGGGCGGGTGAGACACGAAATTCACTGGTGTAGGGAAGGGTTACAGGGCATAAGCCACCAAAGGGTGGCGAAATGAATAGAATGAGGGAGAAAAAATAATAAAAATAAGAGCGACCCAGTGCAGAGAAGACGGAAGAGTTGAAACTCTTTGCCTTTATTGCACGAATGGGACCGCGGCAGAGAAGTTTGAGACAAGTCAAACAACTTTGGAAACGCTCCTTTATTTTATTTTTTCTTTACTTCTTCTCTCTCTCTCCCTCTCCCTCCCCCTCTGTCTCTCTCTCCCTCCCCCCCCCCCTCTCTCTCTCTCTCTCTCTCTCTCTCCCTCTCTCTCTCACACACACATACATCTGCCTACATATACACTCCGCTTATACATCCAGCATCAATACCTCGACTCCTGGTGCACCTAAACATGCATTCAATAGACCACCCAATGTGGGATTTGCGTGAGCGGGAAACCGGAGAAGTTGTACGGTGAACGGTTTCGATTAAACTCCTTCGATTACAGTGCGTTTTTTTCTTTTGTAGAAAAATCTATGCCACCGATGCAGAAACTACGTGAGTCGCTTAGGAAATTCTGAATTTCTATAGCTATTTCGTTCCTGCATTAACATTTCCAAAATTTACCATTTCCATTGTGATTCGATTCGGAGAATTTGACTATTTGCTATATTTTTTTTGTATCTAAGCCATCAGCATATCGAATTTGCGTATTTCATTTCGAATATAAATATTCTTGTAGGTTGATAGAGAACTCTTTTAGGTCACGATTTTTCCGACTCGCTGAGGGTTTTTCAATAACTGGATTGATGAAATAATACACTTTTTACTTTATAAGAAATTATTTTCCATCAATGAGGGAATTTTATTTATCATTCCGTCCATTCTCTTTGAATTCGCCATTTATTTTTCAAAATGCATATTATTATGCATATTATTATTATTATGCATATTATTTAATGAACTTCCCGGGATAGGAGTTATTATAATCACCTCGAAAATCAGAAATCAATTTTTCACCATATCTTCACATTTTAAGCTATCCCTAACCGTTCTGGACCATTAATAGGAAAATGTGTGTGCGTGTGTATGTGTGTATGTACCCATACTTTTTTCTCAACAATTTCTCGTAAAAAAATACTCCGATTTGAATTTTTTGATCGATGCTTCTTGATATAACTCAGACCTGATTAAATTTTGGATGGAATCGGTCCAGTAATTCTCCAGTTTTTTTCAAAAACATAAAAGGCTAAAAACCTGCAATACTCTTTAAAATTATTATTATCATATATGAGGGGAGGGGGGGAGGGGGGAGCGATCAAAACCGGGAAGTTTTTGTTGTGAACCTCAATGATTCGCTCCCATTTTGACGCACCCAAATTCGGGAGCAAGCTTGCGAGTGACCAATAATATTGTTTAAACCAGCCGCATTCCTTTTTTTAAATGTAAATTCCCTCTCTTCAAATGGATTCGGAAATATTGATCATTTTCATTTCATTCTTCACTTCCACCTGTCTCTCATATCCAATTTTTTTTCGCCTCACGAAATATAAGATCACAATCGATGATGTAGGAAAAATCTTATTTGAAGAAAAATGACAGAGTCAAACTCTAATCCAATATCGGAAAAATTCATTCGACTTTCTCGGTCTAACGCGATTCAGTGATTTTATGTGTTGTTGTAAGAGAAAATGTTGGATTATTTGTAGTAGACGAGTTCAAAGGGGGGAATAGAGAGGAGGGAAGGGCGGCCGGAGTCGAGCACGAAACGTCGCAGTTTCAAGTGTTAGTAACGAGATTCAAAAGTTTTGGCTCCTCGGGGTTCGTCCCACGGGGGATACTCGACATCAGGATTCCGCAGAAAGAAAAAGAATCCATTGGAAAAAAATCGGGAGATCCCAGCAAAGATCGAAAAATATAGAATATGGGAACAATGTGGAGAAAAGTAGATAAAGCATAACGTCCTCTCTTTCAAAAAAAACAAGTAGGCCATCCCCCATGCGGCTGGTGTTAAGCATTAAAAGAAATGCGTTATGTACTATTGTTATTTTATTATTATTTATAATTGTTATATTATGTTTCTCTTTTTTTTCTACCAATTCTATTGGCAGTAAGCTTCCCGACGAACAATTGATTGGTAAATGATGAGCACATTTTTTCTGTAAAATTTCTTGGCCATCAATTTACCATTTCTTTCCTATGATTTTTTTATTTGTTGAAGAAAACACAATATGAAAATTCATAAAATTCATCGAGAACTCCTATTGGAAAAATCTCCACAAAATATTTGTTGAAGAACAAACTCTGTCGAGAAAAATTGAATACAAATTCGTGAATTTGAAGCAAAAAACAGTTATCAATAGCTGTATCTCAGGAACAAATAGACAGATTCACGTAAAATTTTACAAAGGTGTATAAAGTGAAAATATTAACTACTAGCCCAAATTCCAGAACTTTAGCCCAAACTCAAGTAGCATTAGAGAGCGCCTGAGCGAGTTTTAGATGTGAAAATAGAAAAACGCCAATATCTCGAAAACTTTCAATGGGCGGGTATGCATTTTTTAATTGAACTAGATAGAAAATATCTTGACTAATATTTTGAAAAAAAAAAATCACAATCGGTCCCATAGTTTTCGAGATATTCAACAAAGTAGTTTTACACTCAAAGTCGAATATCTCCAGAACTACTGGTCCGATTGCGTCCAAACAAAATAGCAACCTTTATAATTATAAGGCCTAAAATCATACCAAGTTTCAACTTTTTATCTCGAATATTTCTCAAGTTATCATGCGTACAAGGATTTGAGGCAAAAAATAGAAAAAGCGCAATAACTATATTAATTTTACATCCCGGGAAAAAATTATATTGTTAAAAAAGATGGATACTTTTATGACGAATATTTTGAAAAAAAAAAAAAAATCGATACCTTGTATCATTTTTGAGATATTGAAGAAGAACGATTTTTCGAAAAACGGCTATATTTCAGGAAGTAATAGACCGATCAAGCTGAAATTTTGCACAGACTTTCATCCAACTAATATCTATCAATGGTCAGAATTTCAAATTGTTAGCAATAACTTTGCCTTTTTTAGTGGAATAATTCTGAAAAAAAAATCGTCACATAATGGCATTTGCACACACATACATACAGACATTTTCCAAAAACATCATATCTTCACGTTTCATAACATTCCCCATCATTTCCAATCAAAATTAGAAAAAGTCAAAAAATGGCTGTCGCAATGCTTCCCGTCGGGAAGCAAAAAAAAAAAAACGAAAAAATGTTGAGAAAATAACTGACAGGATAAAAGAAATATCCACGTACGTTCTCTAAGGTGAAGACACGAGATGGCTCGGTAAGGTGGCTGAACACTGAGGTACACGGTTTGAATGGGAAACGTGCCGGAAATGGTGACACACGAGACGCCAAGAAATCGGGCTACGCCTCTGTCATAATTCTAAATCTTTTGCGAATACGATGAGGGCGGTCCGTTCGCTGGGACCCATTACACAGTCGCGCGTTCCACAACCGTTCCTTTAGTACTCTGCGTTGAT
>JAOZGT010000005.1:4962488-5134718 GCA_035578325.1 Coelinius sp. EB29 | reverse complement strand
ATCAACGCAGAGTACTCATACTTCGTTCTATATGGGCTGAACAGATACACACGTAGAACGGCAGCGATTGGCTGGATTTTTGTGGTAGAATTTTTTTGAAAATCAAATAGACGCAAAGTACTCAGTGGATAGAAAGAGGGCAAGAAAAAAGTCAACGTGTCTGTATCTACCAGCGATCGTTTACATTTTTCTAGGGTATTTTGTTCCATATACAATTCGTAAGCATGAATTCCATAGGACAAATCCATTGTTTTTTCTTTTTCATCCGTTCCCTCCCACAACTCCTCTCACTCATGCTTTCACGTAAAAAAAAAGGATTCTCTCAGCTGAAGCGTACGATTGCCCGGTCGCGCATCTGCATTCTCTTCCCTTGGGTATATCTAACCAAAGACCCAAGGAAGAGTGGCAAATGAAACAAATGGAATGGTGTGTTACCTTGTGTAAAATGAACGTAATGTCACATTCCTATTTTTCATCCCCTCAGTTTATTTCCTTTTCTCTCTAACTTTTCTCTTCTCTCTTGTTTTTCTTCCATTCTATTATATTATTCCAGTTCTCTTCATTGAGTAGAAGAAGAGCACTTGAAAGAAGTGCATGAATGGGAGACAAAAAATACGGTTTCATATATGGGCGAAATTAATTGGTGAAACAGCAGACGAGATAAAATTTCTCAGTGACTGAATTCAAATTTATTATTTCAAGTTGTATGCAATGAATAAATGCAACTGCTTTTCTTCATTCAGTTGAAGTTTCGAAATGCTTACATATTTCGAAATACTCTGGATCATCACTAGAAATGAAAACGCGGTGAAGAGTTTCTATTGATTAATTTCTTCCTCCACTCTTTCAATTATTATTTTTTCAATACTATTTCTAATCATCGTCCATGTTTTGCTAGTGAAAAATCAAACTGTTATAATTTAAATTGCTAGAAATAAATAATTCCATCGTCATTAATGGGAAATACTATTAATTAAACCCATTGAACTGGAGATTTTTTATTACAGGAAAATGATGTAACGATGAATCAGATATTAAAATCGTTATCTGTTTGTTCATCGGATATTAAAATCACCTCAAACTCGTTCCATGAGAATGAACTCGCGGATATGTCACTGAACAAATATGACTGGAATTTCGTCATGCGTTAAAATGCAGTGTTTGAGAGTATCCATGAAATAAACTAATATCAGCTCATCACAGTATTTTTTCCGAGTATTTACATTCTGTTCAAAATTATTTAATCCGAAAATCAAACACACGCTTAGATCAGTCGTGAATAATTCAAATCTACTCAATACTTTATTTCTGTAAGTTCATATGTATAGAATATACCTGAATTATTATTCAGCTTCAGCTGTTTCATCTCTGATGTTGATGATTATGTTGACTTTCAACAATAAATGTAAAAGTTCCATAAAAGATAAAATCAACGGATTTTATGGCACACGAAGGCGAGGGATTCGGATGAGTCAGAGTTTATGGGCTACTGCATCTTATGGTATTTAAAGATAGTTCACAAACTTGATGCTCAACTGTGGAGCAGTAAATGCGACCCACTGAGACAGTAGAATATAATACTCAGGAGGGCGAGAAACCTGAGGATAAAAGACAAGTGCGAGAATAAATGAGGAAATTTGTTATTTCCTGTTTTCTTAATGCACGTTGATTGCTGAGAGAAAAAATGTTTATGGAATGAGAAGTAATTATTTTTAGCGATCGTTTAACTAACTCTATATGCGATTGTTACCATTCTTACAATAAAAAAAAGTCTTGAAAAATTTCACGAGCTCATTTCGAATGAGGAAGAGAAAGACTTAAATTTAATCGGTTGCTTTATCGGCATTGCATCCAGGAAATAGAAGGTCGTTGGTGTGAGTGAATTACAATCATAACTATGGTTAAATGACGAGAATAATAATTCAAAGTACAAACCTGCTTACCATACCAAGGTATTCTTCCACCTCTGCAAACGTTCATTTCCTTTATCGTTTGTCTCTTGTTTATATCATCTTTATTTATATGTTTATTATCACCTTTGAGTTTCTATAGTTAAACAAGAAGAATACGTATTGCTAGCTATTAGCATTTATCTCTCGCGGAGAGAAAGAACCTTGCTCTAATTAATGAAAACAAACGTCCACAGATGAGCAGTGTACAAGCTCGAAATATATTAAATAAAGCATGTTCTGGCATTCAACGATAAAGCACAAAGGACAAGGAGAAGAGTAATGAAGGCCACCCTCTGTAGATAGGATCTGATTTCACCAATGTATTTCAATCTGGCAACAACGAACGAAGCGAGATAGACAAATGACGAGACTGACTCAAAGGGAAGAATTCATTTTCTGAAGCAGTGCAGTACAAATTGGTGAAAGAACAGTTGGGAATGGAAGAGAGGATATCCAGAAATGGGAAGAATACTTCTGCATGTTGATGTAATTAAATTATAAAAAAAAGAAAAAAAAATATCTCCCGAAATTATTCTACAAAGTATAAAAATCCCATTTACGGATTAAAATGGCAATGGTAATATCCCCACGCAGTAAAATCGTCACATTGTCACTACTCATTGCCATCACGTTACTCGTTACTTTGATAATAACTGGTGTCATTGGATTCTGGCACAATACCGAGGATCCAGTTAAACCACCTAGTGTCGGTGGTGTGAGAACGGTTAGCAGTAAGCTACAACAATACACTGGTTACACGGCTACTAAACACGTGAGTATCTGCATTTGAAAAAATTCATTGTATACTGAATCATATTTTTCGTTTGATGGGTCAATGACATTAACGAGCTATTTCGCCTGGTCGAATGTGCAATAATCAAATCTATTTAATTTGTTTGCAAACGTAATTCTGGGAGAGTTGTATTTAATCAGTAAATATTCGTTCCAGTGGTAAATAACAAAATTCAAATAATTAAAGCATAATTATATTGAGTTAATTTTCTCATAGAATAGAATTCCCTTGATACTCCAATTCATCCATGAGATATAGGAAATTCAGTTATTCAATTGAATTAATTTTTATATCAAAATAAATCGTCAACTCTAAACGTCGGATGCGGTTATTTCTCCGAAATTTGTTTGTTACAAATTATTTACATGTGATTCTCATCCCCTTCTATTCTCTCCACTTATCCTGATGGAAATTAAATCTGAAAAATGGAGACCGGAGAGATGCGGTTGGATACTGCACATTCTCTCTACTCATACATAATGGAAGATGATCATGAATTTTTGATGGATAATTAATAGGTGAAAAATCAAATGCAATAATGAGCTAATATTCCTGTTCACAGCTAGTGAACTGCAGCTAGAATGCGGGTAATTCCATCTAATTAGAAAATACCAGTTAAATAATTGAACAACAACACCGCATGCCACATTCTCGACATTTTATTTGGGTATCGACTCAATTTCAGGTGATAGCCGTCGAGTGAAAAGCAGGGGAGATATTCAGCTGTGGAGAAACAGTCAATAATAGGATAGTCACATACTCAATGCACATACAGAATAGTCATGTGGTCCCAAGTCGTACGAGACCATTTCAACCACTCTAAACGTGGTGCACCACGAGAAACCTAACTCAATTCAGTTCACATTGTCACCCTTCGGGGAAGTTTGTCTGCTCATACCTCCAGTCATGTCTCCACCCGTTCATCTAAAACTCTAAACTTGTCACTAGTGGCCTAATTCGGAGCTAATTCTCCCATACAGTTCGATCATTTCACCTCGGATTGTTCGAGAAAAAAAAATTGACGCGGCTGTAGTGAGCGCGACAGAAGCTGTCGCGGCTGATACAGCCGTAAGTTGTTACGTGGATACGTCTATGGGATCTGTTCTTTCGTTCTTTTATTTCTTATATTATGAATAACTAATGTTGTATGGTCCACCTTGTGGTGGTTCAGTTTTCATCGAGATGAATTCGATTTAATCCCACTAATTCGTGGAAGATCTATGAAAATTTACAATCATTTGAAATATTTTGAGAGATTTCCAGACTTTTGAGAACATTCTAGAACTTTCTAGTAAATTTCAGCACTTTCCAGAAAATTCTAGAACTTTCTAGAATATTCTAGAACTTTTTAGAATATTTTAGAACTTTCCAGAACATTCTAAAATTTTTGAGAATATTTTTGCATTTTGCAGAAAATTCTAGAGCTTTCCAGAACATTCTAAAATTTTTGAGAATATTTTTGCATTTTGCAGAAAATTCTAGAGCTTTCTTGAACATTACGGAACTTTTTAGAACATCCTAGTACTTTCCAGAACATTCAAGAACTTTTTAGAATATTTTAGCACTTTCTAGGAAATTTTAGAACTTTCTAGAACATTCTGGAACTTGTTAGGACATCCTAGCACTTTCCAGAACATTTTAGAACTTTTTAGAATATCCTGGAACTTTTTAGAACATCCTATTTACCACGCGTTTATATGCGATCAATCATCGTAAGTGTTAAGTGTAATCAGGATGAAGAATAGAGAAACCTCTAACGTCATGATAATTAAGTTTGATTATTATCAACCGTCAATAACTTTGAGTAATCATCAATCGATAATTTATCCATATATCGTCGAGGCGTTAGTATGAGAAACACCTACTAAATGGCGTTAGTAAATGAAGATTTTTCCACAAAATGACACCCCAAAAATGAAACCATAGACGTATCCACGTCAAAAAAAGAAACAATCGCGTGAAATAAATCCCTGCGTTCCATCATCTTTTATAAACAAAATACTCATAAAAATCATCTCCAATTTTTTCGCAGAATATTTTTTTCAGTTTAGTGTCTCGGTCGACGTTTTTTTCTTTTCATCGTGTACCAGTTCAAAATTTAATCCACAAACATTGATATTTTTTGGAGGTTTTTACTGTTTACACTTTGCGCGTATTTTTTCGTCATCTTTAATAGCCTAATATTCCTGTGTCGATTATACTTGCACAACGTGTTACCCCGCCTGTACACATAATGAATAAAAGTATTGCGGTCATATATTAAAATCTCGGTTCTCTTTGTACTCTTCATCCATATCGTTCCAGGGAACAGCGTTTCGAAAGTGAAAGAGGCATATACCCTAAATCGATGATTTTTATGCTTCCATTCAATTTTCAAACGAAAACCTATCAGAGAGAATATCTCTAACAAACAGAGGCATAATTACCAATTCTCAAAGGGATAAGAGCGCATCTCCACACTGACGCCTCTTTTATTTTGATCAATAAATCATACTTATGCCCCTTGAGTGTTATGTACCTATTAGGCACTTCACATGACGTATTTTTTTCTAATTAGAATGAAAAGGGTGTATCTCCATATTTATGCCCTCATTTTTCTTCAAAAAATAACATTTTTCTTCAAAAAATAACATTTTTGCTCCTTTCATTTTATGTATCTGTCTTAATTGAACCAGAACTAGAACGACTAAAAATAAAAGGGCGTATGTATTAGAAATACGCCGCTTTGATGCTAACTCGTCGAAATGACGCCCATTTGTTACTACAAACACTTTTCAATCTAAATTCCACCTGAGAGGAAGTGCATTTCATTTCAGCGGTGAAAAAACGTACATCCCTTTGCTCTTACCAAAAAATAAATAAAAAAATTGTGGCACTTACACCCCTTTTACTCTACGGCGATGATTTGAATTAATAACAATGGACGAAAAATAGTCATTAGAACTATATACGAGAGTTACGCCTCTTCGTGATTATGATTTTTTAAGATGGATAAAAAATTTGACGAATGAGTAAAAATAAAGGAGCGTAAGTGCTCAAGTTACGCCTCTTTATGATTAATTCTCCTTCATATAAATTTGAATATTACCAGCAAGGATAAAAGTGAAGGGGCTTATGTACTGGACATACGCTCCCTTAATGTTTACTAATTGGACTTACGTCTTTTTTTGACATTTTTAACCAAAATTGACCAATAACCTCCCACATGGATAGAAAACTCCTCCTCCAAAGAGAGAAAAACATACGCCCCGTTAGTATAAAACAAAAAAAAAAACGAAAAATTATGGCACTTATGTCCCTTCAACTTTAGAGCGATGATATACAGGGTGTATTCGAGGGTGTATCTTTATTGGTGGAAAACCTAGCGTCCCCTGACGTCAAATAACTTTTTCAATAGGGGAAAATACAAAAAAAAAATTCATTTAGCCAATTTTTCTAGTACCTCAATGTTCCGTTCCAAACGGAATATTCATTTTATTCCCAAAAATATTCTTCAATAATTAAGGATATCATTTGAATTGATTAATTTATAGAAATTTTATGAGTCTATCACACTAAAATTTACTTTCATATATAAATTGTAACATTTGAGTATTTCCCGGGTTTAGCTTGAAAGCAGAAATATAGTTTATCCCTCAATCCACTGTGAAACTACCGTAGACAGTTGAAAACGCCCCTGTAATGAGGCCCATATACCTGAAAACAACCCTAAGGACGTGTCATAGCAGCACGTTAGAAGAAAAACTAACAGTACTCGTCCAAGCGGTCAGTCGAGGTACATCAAATACTCATTCAGACCAATATTTGGAATAAATCTTTTCCCTGTGAAATACTCAAGTGAATCGAATCGGGTTTCCTCAAATTATAGTCCACATGAAGACATTTTAACTAAGAATTTAATATATAACAGAATCAAAATGACAAATCAAAGAGTTATAAATCATCAAAACAAACTCATAAGATAAACTCAATTGTAAATCACATACTTAAAATAAAAAATAAAAAATCATCAATAACGCACTTTTCTATCTAAATAAAAAAAAGAAATAAAAAAAATAAAAGTCGTAAGTCACCTGAGTGAGCTTAATTGTTAGCTCAGGAGTATCGCACAGTCGATACAAAACACTCAATTTCATATCGCCATCGCCATGGGTGTTGCATTAGGCTTGGCTTCAATCACCACAAGGGCTGTCGGTACAAATGTTGCATTCGATATCGCCTCGATTATTGCAGTTACTGTCAAAACAAGGGTGACATCCGATATCGCCTAAATTACCACGATTGCTTTTCGTGTCGCCGGATCTGAAAAACCCCGAAATTGACGTTTCCTCGACCCCATGTCACGAAAGATAATGTTCACGCTTCGCCATGAAATACATATTACCCTCCCCCACGTACCTCCCATCCTCGCCTTCGGCTCAGAAGACAATTTTGCACTAGGGGACGATGATCGGTTTTCCAAGGCTCCGGCATGAAATGTACTATTGATGCTGATGATTTTTTGCTTCCGGATGGAAGCCTTGTAATCATTCCATTTTCACATTTTCCAATTATGGCTGGAAATGATGTAGAAAGGTCTGAAACATAAAAATACGAAGTTTGGAGCCAATGTTCGTATGTGCGGGTGTCCACTCGGTGGTCACTTTTTCGTAAATTTAACAATTGAGTAGGAAAATTATTCCCAAAAAACCTGAAATTTTGATAGATTGTTGGTATTAGTTGCAGGGAGTTCTGTGCCAAATTTCAGCTTGATCGGTCAGTTTTTGAGAAATAGTGATTGGTTTGTAAATCTTTTGACGTCAATATCTCGAAAACGACTGCACCGATTTGATTTTTTTTTTTCAAAATCTTCGTCTCGACATTATCTATCTCAATCAAGCAAAATATGTATGCCCGTCGATACAAAGTCTTTGAGATATGGCCACTTTTCTGTTTTTCACCGAAAATAATTGTAATCGCTCTAACTTTCGAAGGAATCAAGATATCAACTTGAAATTTGGCATGAAGGTGACTCTTATGATTGTCATGTTTGGTATTGAAAATCAGCTCAATCGGACAATTAGTTCCAGAGTTATTCAATTTTGTATATAAATCTAATTTATTCGATATCTCGAAAACGACTGCACCGATTTGATTTTTTTAACTTCCCGGGCGGGGAAGTTATTGTAATCACCCCGAAAATTGAAAATCCAATTTTCATCATATCTCCACGTTTCAAGGTCTCCACAATACTCCCCGATCATTTTTAAGGTCATGTATGTATGTATGTATGTATGTGTGTGTGTGTGTGGGGGGGGGGGGGAGTCTGTCTGTGGCCGAAAATTTTTGTCAATGATATCCTCTGAACGAATGATGCGCTGAAGATTTTTAATGACGCAATCGAAGCGTCTTCATCCAACTTAAAGCGGAAAGAATTTTGGAAAAAATCGGTCCAGTGGTTCTCCAGTTTTTCCAGGAAAACATAAGATGATTTTTTTTTTTTTTAAATTAGATAATTGAACTTCATGTTTTCGGGGTCGCTGATAATGAATATGATAACCGTTTTTGCGAAAGCACGAGCCATCTATTTGTTTATAACAATTTAATTGTTTAAAACGGTCTCCTGCAATAAAGGTTACAGTTAGGAGGAAAAGTTTGAAATAAAAAATGTTCTCCGTGTCAAAAGGCACATTGCACATAAAAGAATCGGGAAGTTGTTGCTGCGACCCCCTTAGCGGATCATACCCACTGAAACTCACGACTACTAACGCACCCACCTATGGGAGCGAGCTTGCGAACGACCAACAATATCGCGTATACGTGCCGCTCCACTAGTTTTCTTTTCAAAATCTTCGTCTCGATACTATCTATTTCAATTTTCAGATATGGCCATTTTTCTATTTTTCATCCTTCAAACAAGATATAAACGAAGAAGCAACAAAGTCCTTCAAATCGCGAAATTGAATTTTTTTCATTCTAACGTGTCCTCTTACTATTTGGCTAGCTGAACCAGTTCAATTTAAAAACCATCCGGAAGCTCACCATCAATTTATTGATGGCAAGGAAACAACGCATATCTACAGTTGCATAGCCTCAGCCGCATGGCCTCTACACCTGCTTGTTTTTTCCCGTATTTAGGAAGTCATTTTACGCTGGGGGATGAAAAAAAGCAATAAAGATACATCCTGTATACACATATATTATATATATTTGATATATATACATGTATATATATATATATATATATCTGCATAATAGTGCCGATCCTTTTCCATGGGTGCACCTCTCTCGCATTTTTCCCATTTTTTTCCAATCTCGTACCTTAGGTGGTAACGCAAAGTATCTGAATCAGGGTCTTGCATGTCATTCGAAAATGATTAAAAAGACTCTCAAAATGGAATTAAAATTTATTTATGTAGCCTGCAGCGTGTTGGCTTCCATTAGCAATTTCTAATATCGCTGTTATGTCGGGCCTCTCGTTTGTTTACTTTTGAGAGGTTAGATTATTTACTCCCACCAATATTCAAACTTAGCAAAAAGTGGATTTTATGTAAAGAAATCATCGGTTTATTCTGGTTATTCAATTACCTGGAATCTATCCCACTCTAGGATATGACCGGATTTATAGCCAAATAAAACCCCAATGAAATTTTGAAAAGAACAGAATAGAAAAACGCTAAATTTAATAGTCTATGTCAAATTGCACTATTTAAAACGTTCTGTTTTATTCACGATTTACCATAAATTTCTGATGAAAATGAGGAATTGAAAAATACAGATGGAGGTTGATTATCTATTCTGGTCATATATAGCGTTTAATTATCGGTTATTCTTTTAAGAGATATCGGAATTTAATAGCGTTCGTACATTTTGCGTTTTATCTCAATTTTTCAAAAATGGAAAATCCTCTACATATTGGAATTTCAATGGAATACTCCGCATTATATTTACGCCCTTTTTATATCAAATTGATTCTGCTTTCGCATAGCTACTTTCAATTCTGTCATCATCACATTTTTCGTACTCAAAATTCGTATTGAAAATTTAATTCCTAAAATAAAAGGTATAATACGACTCTGGCTGAAAGCTGTCAGGTAATGCCCCGTAGCAAGCCAATTTGTAACATATATACATAGAGATTAAAATGAGAGTTTTTATTTGAAATTCCGTTACAAAAAAAGTTTCAGTGCGATTGAGAATTGATATGCTTCAATCCGTTCAGTAATTTGAAAGAATGTTTGAAAATTCGAATGAGATTCGTTGAATGCTAGTATTTTGTACTGACTGTGCAATACTCCTGAGCTAACAAATCAAGCTTATTCGAGTTACTTACGACTTTTCGTTGCTTCCGAATGGAAGCATTTCAAGCGTTCCCTTTCCCATTTTTCAATTTTGGCTGAAAATGTTTTAGAATGGCCTGAAACGTGAAAATACAAAGTTTGGAGCCAATGTCCATCCATACGGATGCCCATGAACTTTGAGGTCACTTTTTCGTGAATCGAATGATTATAATTGAGGAAAACAGTTCCAAAGTATCTGAAATTTTGTCAGATAGTTGGTATAAGTAGTTAGAGCTAGCTCGGTGCCAAATTCCAGCTCGAATGAGTCAGTAAATCGTTTTTCGTGAATATCTCAAAAAAGACTCAACCGATTTGCTCCTTTTTTCATAAAAATCTTCGTCTCGATGTCTTTTATCGCCATCAACCAAATATATAGTGATACCGTCGAGACTTCGACGAGAATTTTCTTGAGAGCTCATTACGGTTTGAAAAAACATCGGAAGTTTTGGAATTGTTGTTATCTTGAAAGACATTGGGTCATCGCGTCTCTTGACGATTCTGGAAGGATTTATGTTGCCCGGGTCTCGAGTTTTTCTGTCTTTTATGTGCACGAGACGAGACGAGACAAAATCGAGACTAACATTTAAAAAAACGAACAATATGGAGACTTAGAGGTGATAAATTCTTACAAAATCGCGACGAGATGCAGCCATCTAATGTCTTTCGAGATTGCGATGATTCCAAATCCTTTGATGTTTATTCAGGCCGTGATGATCTCTCCGAAGTAATTCTCGTCTAGTCTCAAAGGCATCACTACAAATATATACCTATACCCGTTAAATACAAAGTTTTTGAGATATGACCATTTTTCTGTTTGTCACTGAAAATCCTTGTAAACACGCTAACTTTTGAAAAAATCAAGATATCATGATTTTTTTGATAACATGATTTCTATGTTTGGTAATATTTTTTAGTTTAAAAAACCCGTCTCCAACTATTGAATTACTTGTAGTGAATAATAACGAAAAATTGAAAATAATAATGAAGGAAAAATATTTAAAAATCCATTCGAAAGCCCACCATCAAGTGATTGATGACAACGATAATGACCCGTAAAAAATTAACATACATCTACAGCCGTATAACCTCAGTCACCTACTTGTTTTTCCTAAATCTTCGTTTGAAAAGAAAAATACGCGATTTTATGTGATCCTTTAATTGAAATATGTGATTTACAATCAAGTTTATGTTACGATTTCGTTTTAATTATTTGTAATTGTTCGATTCGTGGAGGGGTATAATTCCAGATATTTACATGTTCGGAGGTACGTTAAACTCCTAATTAAAATGCTTTTGTGTAGACTATAATTTGAGAAAATCAGAGTTCTATAAAAAATTAACCATCTGCATAGATTTGATTTGAGTTGGGAATTTAATTGTGGGAAAATATTAATTATTAGCCTGAAAGAGCGTTTGATTTATCTCGGCTGACCTGTTTGTTTTGTTTTTAAAATGCTGCTGCAACACGTTCTTCAGGGTGGTTTTCAGGTATATGGGCCTGATCGCAGAGGCGTTTTTGACTGTCAATTATAACTTCACAGTGGATAGAAGGATCAACTAAATGGCTCGCCTGGACTTAAACCCGAGAAACACTCAAATATTACGAGATTTGTATACAAAAGAAAAATTTAGTGCTATCATGAAATTTTCGTTAATTAATCAAGGCAAATGATATTATTGAATGACTGATAAATGTCTTGAGGAGCAAAATAAATATTCTATTTGCGACGGAACAGCCAGTGATTAAACAAATGGAGATTCAATAATAACTTCTATAATGGGAAGATTTATAAGATCTTATTGAATCCATAAATACCATATTATTTGTTGAAAAGAAAATAGATACAATTTCACCTAATCAATTAATTGTCGCAGAATGAGTAAGTCGAGTAGTTTGGAAACTTCTACGAGATGACCAATAAATTTATGTAAACACATTGAGTGAGCCACGAAATAGACCAAATGCCTAAGGACCATTTCCGCAGATTACAAAAATATAGGAAAAGCTGTATGGTTACAGTAGAGGGAGAAAGCGATGGCGCAGAGCAAAGCGGGCGAGAGAAATGCTGACGTCTATTGAATTTAAAGCGAATCCATTTTCTGAGGCGGTGAGCCACGGGCAAGGCACGTTTGCTGGCCACTCTGGAACAATGGATTGACCTCGAGGCATGAATAGCTTCCGGTTTTGCTTGCACACTCCACCATCATCCTCACCCCGAGCCGTTATTCAAGAGGATTTTACCGAATGCTTTTACGTAGCACTATCCAACTTGCACATTGAGTATATATTTGTGCAATCAGAACAAGTATATAAGAACAACAGAAAGATTGAGATCGTATGCGAGAAACGAGATCCAATCACACTCGAATAGTTGTTAAATCGCATTCCAGTTGAATCGAGCCTTCACCTCCATCGGGTTTTCCCGGTCCACGTACATGCTTATACAAATTCTCACGGAATCTGAGGATCCTTCAACATCAACAATATGCAACGCAATACTTCATTTGAAGCCGGACCTTGGATCCGATGAATTTTTCAACGACTAAACTCAAATCCCAAACGATTAACTCAAAGATATTCTGAACAATTCTTCCACAAAAAATTACTGAAGCTATGAATGAACAATTTAAACAAGTACCTCACAGAGTTGTCTAATTTAGAAAGAATGGAAACTTGGCGGGAACCAGGATGAGTGTAATGGTGTGCAAATGCATGTATGCCTTGGCTCCAAGTTGAAGTTCAACAACTTGAACAATGAATCGTAGTTACACCAAGAAGTATGGTTGCATGAGGTTGACATGCACGAAGAAACGCCCGTTGACACCTCTTGGTGCACATGACGTTTTAAAACTTTTGCATATAATTATAAAATAAAAATTAATACGTGAGTTTATTACAGTACTCAGTGGACGTAAAATAAGTTTTGTCCAATATGACTTCAGTGTCAAAGTGACACAGTGAGTTTGCCATCTTCCTTTGTGGAGAACTAGGTCTCTGTAAAATGAAGGTACATACGAGGTAACAATACATATGCTACCGTTAGATAACGTGTGAATGTGAAAATGAGAACATGTCTATGGAAACTGACAGTGCATCGTGTATTTTCTCCATAATGTTGACGATGCAATGGGGAGGTTACGAGGGTGTCAGAGCAAGCGGAGTATATATACTATAGAGAGAAATGGTTAAATTGTTGTACTGGGAGTTGTATATGGAGATACATAAAAAGGTGTATAGATGAATAGCTTGAGTATAAATGGGCACGAGCGTTTGCAACAACGTGGTATACTGGGTCCAATCACGTCAAAGTCTAGGCATACCAGGTAACTGTATATAAAAGTGGCTTAGAATACCCTTGGGATCAATGGTGCTAGCAGAGAGAAACAGTGGCTTTTCACGGGTGAACACCAGTGACAGACAAATCCAGTTATCTACACCAGCAGTTCTCTATCCTCTTCTAAAGCCGCTATTCTCTAACGTCAACGGGTTCTATGGTCATTATAATAATTGCATGTGCACCGAGAACTCGGACGCAATAACTATACACTCGTGTTCTATAAACGAGTCAACGAGGACATTTTGTACACGAGATATGTCCAGCTTCATTTCCCTGGATGGAAAATATAAGTGATGAAAAAAACGAGTGATGGGGGGGGGGGGGGGGAAGGACAATAAAATGACGCGAGAAAGCAATGCAGAGGACATTCATATTTCTTCTGCGGTGCACCAACGCAAGAAGAATTTCCCTTGATATTTCATATGTGCAGAAATATAGTCCCTTTTCATTGTACAAAATTTCGTTGGGTTCCGTTGCCATCAGAAATTCCACTTCATACGATATATAATACACTTTTATCCATTGCCCTCTCAATGGGACATATTTTCTTCCAAAAATGTATTTCCCCCTCATATTTACTCATTCAAGCGTTGTACAAGAGATCATGTTTTTTTTACATGTTTTTTTTTCCTCTTCCCCTCGGAATTCATTGTGTTGGTTGAGGAATTGAAGCACCTCAAAATGTTTTGAAATTTACATGTCAAATTCGCTGAGTTTGCAGATAGGGTGATGCAGTTATGTATCTACTGAGAGGGAGGAAATGAAAATATGGATATTTAAAGAAGTGAAAATTGGTAAGAAGAAATGCAGATGCATGTGAGTTTCTGTCGGTTTATTCCACCATAAATTCCTATCCTGTATTTATTACGAGTCCGTAGGTTCCATGTGACAAACGTTGCTCTAGGAAAGATTAATTATCGTGGCCGTACTGGGAGCCCGATACAAGTGGCATTATGAAGTGGAATTGTTTTGGTGAACAACCCGGTTGGAAACCACACAAACTGTACCATGTCAATGTGTATGTACCTGCAGAACAATTCTCTCGAGGGTATTATTATTCTTGAATGTATCACTCACAAAATGACCAAGTGATCTCTCCCCCTTTAAATCATCAAATCATCATTATTTATCATTCAACATCATACCTGTCAATGGTGTGACCAATGTATTATTTGATAATGAAGAGATATTAATGCCGTCACTGAATATGATGAGCTCCCGCACCTACTCGGAATTTCGCATATGTTTGCATAATTCATTTTGTACATGTCGAGTATCGTTGGGCATTATGTGAAACCTAAATTAACCAACCTCTGAATAAACGCAAATAAATTGGCATTGTTATCAGTGTTGTCAGTGAATGGACTATATTTTGTGGACCTCAATCGGCACCACAGGTACCATTGTACCAATGCATGAATATACGGAAATCGATTCAACTGTAATGGACTGGAAATAATGTTGCGATATTATTTAGAACTCTGAGGCAATTTGAATTTCACGATTTTCGTACTGATATTTCGCTGCATAAATCGAGTTGTTTCAACATTTAGTTTGTTGGGGCAATCATCTAATATTGGAACAAATATGATTAGTGGAATACCAGTGATTGAACGGCTGTAATTCAATAATAACTTTCAATATCGGAACATTCTTTTCGTCACGGACGCCTCTGAAACTCAGTTCTACGACGTGTTGGTAGGCCGCCGGGCAGCGCTGTGAAGCGCCCAGAGGCACCGCAAAAAAGCTGTGACGTGATTCGTGCCGATGCAATGGCAGAATTACGGAGCCCTCGGCGACCAAAAGCAGAACACGACAACGAAAGAATTTGGGCGCCAGAACGTCAAAACGTTCGATAGACAAAATCAATACTCCTTGACAAAAGAACAGCGGTCCGGTAGCTCAGATCAACCGCGGAGGCGTCGTGGTTCGTAATGCCCACGCGGAGGCGTCGTGGTTCGTGATGTGACTCTCGCTCGACTTGCTACCCTCACCTTCGGCTCGGGCAGCAACCGTCTCACTCGTTCGTGAGACCGCACTTCACGGCCTTATAACGAAAATAACCAGTAGAGGTCTCATTGATTTTTCGATATTGTTTTGACGTGGATACGTCTATAGTTTCGTTTTGAACTTTATGGGGATGGGGGGCGATTTTGTGAAATGATGTAAGTAGTATTTATGCCTCAGCGCCATCTACCGGGAAACATTTTACTCTTTCGAAAACTTATCATGTCACATTGATAACTTATCGACGGATAACTGCGAAATAACATACAGACAAAGTTAATCGTTCACACAAATACGTTGGTTTTCGTTTCATTATAAAACTTGTCAAATTTATGGAAACTGAATTTAATTCAACTTGATGTCAGACTCACCCGACGACATTAGGGAATACTCATTTGGACCTGCCTTTTGCTTGAAATATTGATGTCAATATTTCGTTATTGTATCATACTTTTCTTATCACCGACCAATACTTAATAAAGTGACATTAAAACAGTAACCATTGTATGCAACATGTTCTACTTCTCATATCTCTCTGAACGTGAGACGTATCCACGTTAAATTCTACGGCTGTATCGACGATACAGCCACCTGTCATTTTTATTTTTTTTGTAAAGTGGAAAGTTATTGAATTTCAATGAATCAACCTTCCCTCCTTGAATTAATAGGGCAAATGGTTTGCTCAAACCATCATTATACTCACTCGAATTTCAAGCAAAACTTCTTCAAAAAGGGCTAGTCACTGATATAACCCAATGCTAGAAGCTTTGGATTTTTCATTAATAAAGATTTGAGTATTTCATTGGTTTCAATTGTGATTATAGACTTGACAAAACGAATGCCTCCATCGCCAATGCAGTATTGTTCTCCTCTTCAATAGGTCAATAGTGAGTAGATTCATTGCAACCGAAATTGAAGGTCTTTAAGGTACTGAAATATTTAATTTAATTTGCATCGTTTTCATATCAATTATGAATTCCCAAAATGAATTGTTAAAATTATACATATTCAAATTGAAGTGTATCAATTTCACATGACCCGTCCTGAAGACAGGCAAAAAGCAACAGTCGAGGATTTACTCTTAATTAACGTTGGAGAAAATTTCCATTAAATATATCTGCCAGAATACGCTGCACTATCCCGGGATGAAAAATCGAGGGTCTCTTGGTAGCCCGAAAACTAAAGCTGTTAGCTGTAGCTTCACCATTTCAATGTGAAATATACATTTTCTTCTTATACCCTCTGCACCTGATTATCCTCGAGCTCCTCTATTATACTATTTATAGAAAGGTTCGTGACATAAGCTTGATGAAGGGAAGTCACAAAATTTGAGTATTCAGAGAGCATACACTCACTCGTAGTTGACTGTGAGTTTATTTTCTCACCTCACTGTAGATAATCGTATTATTCTCCATACAAAATGTGACTCTGTTGAATTTCATATTCACCAACAAAATACATTCATTCATTATCACAATGAGAATCATATCCAAACATTTTCGGTATTAAAATATCATAATATATTAATTTCCATGTAATTTTGATTCCATTATATAACTCCATTATAATTCACTCGAGTGCAATGTGTCTCTAGTCTCTGCTAATGCACAAGTTCATTCAAAATTTCGTAATATCGCTACAATTACACATGAATTACGTGTAAAAACAACTCGTTACACCAAACAAACATCACAGAGAAAAAAATTAAGGAAAAACTACGAAAAAAGTCACCTGAAAATTACGATCTGAAACGTAATCGTGGAGTGAAATACAATTCCGTAAAAAGTACGTGTTGTAGCGGAAATTTTACGAATCGCTCGGTAAAAATGACGATACTAAGAAAAAATGACGAGACTCAGACGTGGAAAATTTCCTATATAAATTCGTAATTTTTCCCTCACTTCCTTTTTTTTCTTGCGGGATAATGATAATAATATTAATAATAATTGAACTTGAACTTTTGATTCTAATGCCAATCTTCTTCACTTTTGTTAGATCATAATTTTGGGAATCATCGAGATGCTGAGGATCAAGAAGTGAAGAATTTTTTAGTCAGCGCTATAGTGCACGACAATTATACATTTTCTGCATAATCTCATACTTTCGATCATTTCTTAATTCGTTGAATAGGAAAGCTTTTTATTTTTTTGTAATTACCGCCCGGGTGCTCACAACTCATGAAAAAAAAATAGAAAAGAGTTGAATTAGAGAAAATGTAAAAATTGGCCATTTTGACTGGAGAATTCGCCCCAAATTTTGACTCACCAAACATATTGTCTTTTTGATTCTTTCTCGTGCAATATTTCATCAATGGCCTCCTGGGTACACAAAACTCATGACAAAAGCTGAAAGATAGTGAAAATGTCCTTAACAACCGTCATAACTATCCGTAAATTGCGCGCAATTCAATAAAAACGAAACAATAACATCCTCGTAGTCATGGAAATCATTAATTGATCCATCGACCAGTCGGAGCATGAATAAAAAGTTAAAAATCGAGACAATGTTTCATTGTCAATCAACTTTATGATAAAGGATTTGAATAAAATTTATTTTAACATTCGATAGAGCAAAAATTAATAATTAATAGTAATGCATGTAAACGGCGTAACACATGATATCTTCCCCGATGAATGCAGACCCAATAAATATCATGCACTATGAATATTTGTGGACGTCCGCATGAAAAGGGCCCACTTTGGCTGTATTGGACTTATGCATACTACGCTTTTCTTGATATGATTCCCCTCGTTTCAAGCCAGGAATGACCCCAAAAGCGTAGAAAATGACGTCTCTATCGAATATCAAAGAAATAATTTAACATGGGCTTAAATGGGAGATGTGAACACAAAAACCTGAATATCTCGAAAACTAAATTCGACAAAGTGGGCCCTTTTCATGCGGACGTCCACATTTATTATAATTTTGATTCACTTCACAATAAAAAAAAAACATGTATAACACGTCATGAAAAATATCAAACGCCATGAAACGTATTGATTTTATCTATCTCATTGAATGTTACACTACCTTGAAAATTAGTTATTCCAGGAAAAGATGTCAAGAAATATTTTTATTATTATTTTTTTAATTCCTTGGTCCCCCCAGTCCAATATCTGAACCTGCTTTCCTCCTCGGAAACCTCTCACGAGTAAGAGGTAAAGGATTAAGCAAGATTGTATTCATATTCAAATGGACCCCCTATCTTCCACCTGAACATACGAGTTATTTCCTAAATCAGAGGGTACAGGAGGAAAATAGGAGGTGCATTCCACCTGATTAAAACCTATTCAACCTGCTCAATTTTTTTTCCCCTATGAAGAGCCTGAAGACTCTAATGAACATTATTTTTATGTTTTCATTTGTTTTTTTAATACTGATATTGTTAATACAAACTAAACCATTTGATGGTAGTAACTTTTGATGTACCAGTATACATTGGGCTGAGTATCTCTGCATTCTTCGATTCTTCACCCAGATGAATTTATTATGGCAAGAGGTGATCATGTCATCATAACGACTGATGTGTTCCTACATGGAAAAAAAGAAACCCGTAAATATCCTGAGATGTCAGGATTTTCGACGGAGATTCACACGAGAGGCGCGCTTCGGGTGAAAAAAACCAGTGTTAGTTTAGTAGTAAACAATTATTGATAAAACATCGTTTTTCCAGTTTTCCCGAAAAAACCTCAGTGGTTCGCTCCGACTTGAACGCACCCAAATTCAGAAGCGAGCTTGCGAGCGACCAATAATACTCCGTAGACCGGCCGCACCCCTAGTTATTTTTTAATTCACTAGTGAGAGCTTCGAAACATCTACCAGAATTGATCAAAGATTAATCGAATTTCCAAGGGAATTACACTAGAATTTTAGAAAATTGTATCTCTAGGATGAATGTGAGAGGATTTTGTGTGACATTCGTTTTTCACTTTTCATTCAATCTACGGCGACAACTTTATGATCAAAACTCGAATAAATATCCATAATTGAATATAGTTTAGCAGGTCTACATTACTTATTACCTTCTTATTCTAAACGATATCAAAACATTGCGAGCAAACATAATTTTATGTTCAGTCCTCAATATTGAGCATGGTAATGGTTATCAGGGGTAATTAAGGGGGTTCGAAATTTCATTGTCGTTGAACAGGAGGAGCAGGGGGGGAGAATAGAATTAATTTTTAAGAGTTACCAGCGGATAATAAGGGTTACAGGATCAATCAGGGGCACAAAAGGATGAAAGCAGTAGAAAAAAATATATTTAGGATGTAGAAGGGGGATACCAGGTCCATATATTCGATGAGAACGGTTTCTCAACATTTTTTCCTAGAATAACTCGATAGACCTTCTGATATTTCCACGTGTAAAACTAATAATTATACTCATGGTTAATGAAACACAAACCACACACTTGTATCAATAATATCTGGATTTTTCACCTGTCTTTACCACTCATTTATTCACTGTCACCACCAATTATGAGTCGTATTAACTGACGCAATCGATTAATTCCATCCCATTAGAGTGGGGGGGCCCAAATTTCTAATCTCAAGGTCAAGTCGCCCCCTCCTCTCCATCCTGGAAGGGAAAATTTGCGTTTCGTCATGAGAAAATTTACGGAACTGGGGAACGTGAAAGAAAGAACCAGTAATAGTCACAGAAAAATTTCGAGAAATCAAGTAATATTTTCATTTCTTTTCGTTTTTTTCAATAAAAACTTAGTCAAATTTACATTCATAGGAAAAATTACGGAACTTTAAAATAAGTTTCTCATTCCTTCCGTAACTTTTCAATAAAATTTCACTGAAATCACATTTTAACCCACGATTACGCGACTTTTTCCGTAATTTTTCCTGAATTTTTTTCTCCGTGCATCTGTCAATGATGTCTGTCTCTCTATTCTTACTTAGTTAAGAATCATTAAACTATTTATTCCACCCATATTAAGTTCACGAAATTATCATCCACAGGACAGCCCTTCCCCCAATAGCCCTCATAACTAGCCTGTCACTAACTTGTCGGTCTTGACGAGCCGTTGATTCATAACTCAAAGCCCAGAACACGCAAGGGTGCCAACGGTTTTGGTACGTACAAGACATCCTAACTCCCTCGCCTTCCATCGACTCATCGAAATCGGCTTCCGAAAATTTCATCCATATTACTCCTCTATCGGTTGAATATCACGGCATCCACTTGGTTAAAACACATGCCAACTTAACGGGGATTACGTACCTATCGTAATGAATCGCAAGCTTTATCTTCTCACTCCTTACTCTCTCTTCATCGATCACGTAACAGCGGCAGTGAGTGTATTCGAGAAATGCGCATTGTGCATTACATCTCTTTGTAGTCCGTCGTTTCAAGGAGAACTCAACATGTGGAATTTTATATAGAGGCATTGGAATATCTGATGTATTTCATTGATTTTCTGAAACAGAATTTACTCCCTTGAGAACGAGTGCCTTGATCAATACTTAATCACTCAACTTTGTGCCTTTTTTCATTCCCTGGAATTGCGAGTTTTCTTTGCCTTTTTCCACTTTGAAGTAATACTGTGTAGTTTCTCTGTCTTGTTATAGAAATGTATATGATACCATTTTCAAGAGTATCGCGTCTAAGCTTCAACATACTTATCGTCGTACATATTGAATTCGGTGAGTTTGGTTTATGCAAACATATTAAGAATCATGTAAAAATTCATTCTATAGGTAGGTTTACGGGTTTAATTCTATAATTATTCAAATTCAAAAAATATTCTATTAGCATCATTGAAAAGAATACATTCTCGCACACATCAAGTGAATTTCCATGAAATGAAAACTGAGTAGCATGTGGACGGTTATAAATTTGAATACGGATCTGATCCAGGCTGGCTAACACATTCGGCCCTGGTTAAGAATATAACGCGTTTTGTCGTTCAGACTTGATCAGACAACCTCACGGCTGCCTTTTTTCCATTAAATCTCCATTAAAAAATTAATGAATATATATATTATAATATATTTCCATGGGGTCTTGAATGCCTCTCAGTTACCCGTACTGACCATGCTCCATATTGCTTAACACTGATGATCGCGGGATTCCCGAGTGTCCTGGTCTGCTATGCTGGAATTATTGAAAAGACATCTTTCCATGTCCCATTAAACTGAGACTTTCATGCATGTATATTATTCATTTATTAAATATCCATTATTGTTCTTTCAATATTTTGCTGAAGCGATGATTGTTGAGCATCGAAAAATAAAATAGGATATTGTGATGTTGATGGGGAATATTATTTTCAATTAAACTAATTTTGAACATTCGTCAATAGACGAAATGTCGTTTTGATTATCCGGCCAACCGTGTGAATCCCTTCTAAGGACCTGATCAAAGTACCTTTTATTGAACTTATAATTTTCTCTCTTATGGTATCGGACTCGATGAAAGAGCGGGTATTAATTTTGATGCATACGTTTGTCATCTTGGTATTCTTGACCGTCAGTTCGACTCATACGACTCTACCTCTATTTAGAAGATTTTTTTCTGCATCTGGCAAATGTATACGGCCCTAATAATTACCCCATCCAGCTGGCCGGATTGAACTTTAACTTTTAACTTTGATCCGGTCCTGATACGTTCAACCTACGGCCAACTTGCACAAGATGACCGTATTAATAAGCGGATTCGGCCCTGATGTGACACCAAGTTGGCCCCATCGAATTTCTAGTCGGGTAGGGAGCCACGCAATTCTGGCAATATAGCTCATGGAACGTAACCTACAAAGGAATGCATTCGTTCAAGCAATCCGAGCAATGTCAATGAAATTGGCGGAAAAATTCTGAGATGCGATCGATTACGCATTCCTGTGTGGGTTCCGTTCCATGGACTATCGTTCCAGTTCCATAGTCGATCATTCCTACGAAGGTATTATAAAGGTGATCCTTCGGAAATCACTAGTTAACGTAAGTTGTTCAGAGGTTCTTGAGTCATAAGCGATAAATCATAACGTGAATTTCACAAAGTATCGTCCTAGTTTAATGAAAAGTGAACGATCCTGCGAAAATGAATGATTCATTCGATGTGAGAAACGTAAGCACTCAATCACTTCCAACTGCAAAGTTGTTCTCCTACTGCTTACGAAATTCGCAAGTAGAAGATTTTGTGGTATTTTTCTTCTCCCGCATCGTTCTAGTTAAATTTGAAAACTCTCTCTCATGTAAGAAAATGACAGTTCAAAGTAGTCCAATGAAATACACTCATCCTGCGGTACTTAGCACTGTTGGTAGACAGAGATTTCAAATTTGCACGTAGTAGCGTCTTATTTCGTAGACGACAACGGTGGGAGCGTTAATTCCAATCTAGGTACGTCAATATAAACTATTGTCGGAATTCCACTATGGCACCATCAGTATCTCCCTACCTCTCTTTGTATTAAACTACCAACACTCATGACATATCCGGCAGCATTGCTGACTTTGATAAAAGCTATATATTATTTTTATAAAAATTATGTTGTCATTTTCTTTAATAACTGGCGATCAAAAGAACCCACAAAACCGCCGGCGGGGAGCCGAATTCCAGAGCTGAGTTATTGTGTCATAGAGACATCTGACTTGGAACTTCTCTGTGAGAATTGAGGAAATTTGTAGGAGAGACATAGCTATACACTTGTATATTTATACCATTGCCAAAACAATTTCTACAGCTTATATACTGAGGGATCTAGAGACTCACTAGAGACATCAAGTTGATTGGAATTGTGTTCATTGAAATTCCAATGTATCTTTGTAACATCGAGTAGAATAGCTTCTCCATCAAATTGAATATATCAACTAATATGAAATGGATCGATATTTCAAAAAAAGAAAAATTCTTCAAACATTGAATTTCCATGCTTTATATTCAGGATGAATATAAAAGAGGAAATAATAATAATAATAATAATAATAATAATAATAATAATAATAATAATAATAATAATAATAATAATAATAATAATAATAATAATAATAATAATAATAATAATAATAATAATAATAATAATAATAATAATAATAATAATAATAATAATAATAATAATAATAATAATAATATAAATAAGAAGGAAGGTAGTATTATTATCGACTGCACTGGAGCATTTCACCACTTGTAACATTAAAGGCACCTGGAGGATAACGAAGCATTTACCCTTCAACAGATTCTTCTCCGAGTAAACTGAGGTACATTGAAAATTCCTCTTGAATATTTTAACGATTTATCAGAGGAGCCAATTTTGACATATTCCTCAGTGACAATGGCCCCCCAAATAAAGACGCAATGATTAAAATAACCAGCGAGGAGAAAAGCTGAGTGGCTGTAATAGAAAATAAGAGAAGTAGGGTGGAAGGGGGGTTTGGAGGAAAATGAAAAGGATAATCGCGGCGCAGAGGCGACAGTGTGAAAAGCGAATTGGATGGGCTTCAACGAAGCCCAAACTTTGTTCTGGGATTTCGATACGAAACGGATTGGCATTCCAGTGGTTTTTCATTTTCTCTTCTTTCACTGTCTATGTGGTACTCGGGCTTGCTCGTTAATTAGAGCCTCCTAAAGCATTGCATTGGAAACTGTCCGCTGCAATGGAACAGGGATTTGTCCTACCTTCGTAACCATATTTTATTACCGCTTCTTCAATGGAAAATTTATCCATTCAACTTCTACGCGCAATAAAAATTTTGAATATCTAGTTTAATTCAATGACAATATTTCTCGAACGGAAAACAGAATTCAATTTTTATACATCGAATTGTATTATTAAGGTATACATTGAAAGCTACGAGTGAGGTTAGGTGAACAAATTGGTTTGAAGTCTCGAAAAGTGATGGAAAAATTGACATAAAGCCTCAGACTAATTTTATATAATAATTAAAGGGTTTATGCAGTGTTCTTGATGTCACTTTATGATCGTCAATGATTTTTTATAAAAATTGTTGGACATAGCCTAGCACTAGGCGGTCACGCAAGAGGGAGTGAGATGGACAGGGGGTTAGAAACAGATAGTTGTCATGCAATCATCTGTTGAAATTTATTGTGCAATATATCCACGTGAAAAGTTGGCGGAATCAATCAGGAATGGTCGACTGAATATCGCTTTTCACCGTAGTAGGTTTTTTTTAAGGGTCGAAGGTAAATTTTTTTTGTGGGCAAATAACTTCCTGTAAAAATTATTTACTTTTATCCCACTCCCATTTGACCGTGTATATTTTCAATTAATCATATTTTTTCCATCCAACGTGACAAATTTATCGAAAAATTTGAGAAAATGGAAAGAAAAGTGCTTTTACAGGTGAATGTAACTCAGTAGGCGGTCGATAGTGGAGGCTGAAGCTTTCAATGTGCCTTAAAGTATAAATTTGAGTAAATTTTCAGCCAGAAATGAGAACAAAATTTATGGACTTAAACATTTATCAAACGGAATGATAATTTTTATCAAAAATTTCTCTCCGTGTGAATAATTTTAATTTTTATCCATTTCTCATTGAGGCATGAATTTAATCTTCCGTTCCAGGTTTTTTCATTATTACAGATATTATCGAGACACTCAAAAATAAACCCACTACTGCAGTATTATATGCGTTATGACATAAGTCCATGCTCGCTATATCTGAGTTGATCTCACTGCTGTATAATACAGTATACACCGAGGAAAATTGGTACAACAGGTAACAATGGAGCAAAATAAACCGAGGACCACACAGCTTATTAAAATCTTACTCCGCCGTGACAATGCGTGCAAGTTTCTTCTCTTTATACGTGTGCAGGGAGTGCACAATCAGCAATAACAACTGTGGTTAACCTACCTCCAAGAGAAAATCCATAGAGGCACTTGGTGTATCGAGTGTGAGTACCCCCAGTAACGTTAACAATTATTAGTCCACTTTAATTACAATCTATCCCCTCGAATTTTGACCAGCGCAAGGAATTTCCTTTGTAAGGGAAAGTGATACATTTTTCATCACACATATTTAATCATAACTATTTCACAGTGTCACTGTGAGGAAAGATGAATCACCAATACTTGATTGAATTGTTTCTCTCTCGAGTGACATTTCAATTACAAAGGTCAACTGTATAACCAGCGAGGAATTAATTATTATGAATTTCAATCCCGAACCAAAGGGCACTCCGAATCGAGAGCACTGGTCAAACTCAAATATTCAGCATGATCAATGATTGCACTCAAGTTTAGTGCATTAATCATAGACGGCTGAATTTTGTAGGAAATCGAGGTATATACAGTGCAGATGCATAATTGGGAAATCATGTGGGGAAAATCGCGTGATAGTGAGGTAGGCAGTTGAGAGAAAGCCTCTCTCGGTTTGATAAGGCTCTGTCGGGCGAACAAAATTCAGGATTTCGATGGATTAACGTCTGAGTTCATGTTGCATTCATATATATTCGCAATCCAATTCATTGTGATTATGCTGTTGACAGAGATTTTATGCTAAAATTTACGCATGATTGTCTTCATATTTTATGAAATTTCATCTGGAAATTTTCCACGGAAATAGATAAGAAAATTATGAATTTTAATAATAAGAAGAAAAATAGTATCAAGCGGTGAGTTCCTTCCGGCCAAGCCCGCAGGCGTGTTTAAATCTTTTGAAGTGGCCTCTGTTGCAATGAGTTATGTATAAAATACGATTAAAGCACGATGCAAACGATCCAAATAATTTCCAACATCCTTTTATAACTAGAGAGCTAGAGCAATTGTAGAAATTTCATAGGAAATTTGTTGGTTACTAGTGATACTCGATGAAGTTCTCAGGGTGATTGTTGCGAATATTAGAATTTAAGTTGTTGCCAGGAAAGATCAATGCCTACTCGCGTGGCAATTTGCTTCCAATGTGGTCTAAACGACCATCCCAACCGAATCCCCCTCCCTTCTAGGTTTCATCGTGATCGCCTCCTCGCTGAAGGAAACCTCCCGAATCATCCAGTTATATACCGTCTGATAGCCTGATCAGTTGCAACCAAGTCTGAGAACTGAATCGATACATAGAAGAAGAATTATTTATTGACACACAGTCACACGGATAAATAAAAATCCCACCAAATTTTTTTCTCGCTAAATATAAAAAGCGATGGTATCGTGAAATCCGCGATTTACTGTCTCCGATAATTGAAATTGATAGCAGTGATAAACTCGATAAATTATCGGAAAAATCCCTCGACAGATTGTTGAGAGTTTGTAGCGGGAGATTGAAAATTCTATGCAGCTTGCAATTTATTAAGTAATAATCTCCGGATTAATCCAAGTTGGAGAAGTTTTTGTTTAATATTTAAAATAGGCTGAAAAGGCAATAAATGTAATAGGAAATTGAAGCCATGTGAAAAGCGAGACTCTATTCGTGAGGACAATGCATAATCCTATCAGCAAAGCGATATTTTATTATTTTGTTGCTGTTTCTTTGAAGGGTCTGCTGCAAACGTTGAGATTATATTCAGGACTACCCCAGGATCTTGTTAGATGCTCTGATATTGAGGTAAGTAAATCGGCTTATTGCCACCACAAAAGTTTACGAGTATTAGTACATAAGTTTTTCAGGGAATACTCTGGTTTTTGATACATCTTCATTCCAACAATGCTGTTGGTAAAATGAGGATATTAACATCAATAAGTATCAATGACTTCTTGAGTCTTCATGATCCGGCTGATCAAATTTAATTAAATTTATTGAATGATATAATGAAATGACTCGTTAAATTATGATAATGAGTAAATCATCATTACTCTATAGACGACAGTTAGAGTTCTACTTTAAATAGAATATACGATCATTATTCGAGCCATTGTAAACAATATTTTTATTCCTCCCCGCCTCATTGAATCATTGGGTGTATGAAAAATTTTATGACCAATAATAATGGCCAGGTTCCACGCCCCTTATACCGTCATATGATTCCAGGTTATTTCGTCGTAATAAATATAATTTTCTCGTAATCTGTTGGTGAGCCCGAAGCACCGACAATGCATGCACTAAAGTCTCGGCATCTTGATAATTTATCGATTAACGTCTTTACGATGAATTTACGACAGTAGGGTCTGTGAGTTTCTCCTTAAATTGCAATTTTTTCAGATGCAATGTCCAGTGATTTTCCTCTGAAGTTCGATCACTTATTGCAGGGTTCCTTTATACCATTATTTGATGGATGAAGGTGAATTTATTTGATTTTTTTGAAAATCGACAATTTGGCCTCAGTAGTTAACGGCTTATTGCAAAAAGTAATTCCATAAAATGAAGCGTTTTTCATCATCAACAGGAGCAATTGTTTTTGCAAAATAAAAATAATAGAATTATGGGGGAAAATTTCAATAAACTATAATTAGATCAAACAAATGGAAGAATTGTTAATTGTGAACTCACTCAAAATTCAATTCCACCACCAAAATAGGTACTTCATCTGGCTGATATTCACTCAATTCATCAGAGTGAATATTTCTGGAAATCGATTTATCCGGTTTATATTGAATACTACAGATGAATATTAACATCAATTTAACAATAGATATTGCAGGAAATTCAAAGCTAGTACGTTACCATAGGTTATTCAGTTATTAATACTTCGGATTAGAACGAACGATCAAAGCCATCGAAACAACTAATTCGCTCTTCCGTAATTGAATACACAAAGTCGATAGTTTTTACATGGTGATCCTCCCGAGAGACGATCGATTATAAGTTTTGGGATACATGCTCGGATCGTCTTCCCTCTGTGAATGGAGGGTAAATCGAGATTTACACACAGGGATTACGCTCGCGGGACCATTTCGCGTTCGCCCATTCTGTCTCATGTTTCTTTTTGCATTTCCCAATGGCCCGGGACCTCGCAACGAGCCAGTACAATACGATTGCTTATATTAATTGCTACAGTATACCATATACTGTTGTAATCAATACACCTTTTTGGCGTAATGGTATACTTCGAAATCACTCAATTTCAGACTACTGTTTTTCCTTCGGGAAAAAATGCAAAACAATTCATGGTCCTTTTTTTTTATCGTATTACTCCATTTTCACTATTAAACGTTACCCATAAAAAATGTTGTGAGTTGTAGTAAATGGATTTTGCCTTCAGCATAAAACGCCATATCTATAGCTTATGTGGAAAAGTCAACTCTCGGCATAAATATACTTTTTTGCAGCGGAATGATTCCAGCATAAATCCAGTGAAGTAATATTTAAATATAATTGAATTGAATTTATTGTGTAAATACACGAAGGGAAAAGTTGAGTAAAAATTACGAGTCTATTCGGTAATCGTGGGGCGACCTTGAGGTATGAAGAAAAATTACGTAACTTTTCGTAATTTTTTACTTGAAATGATGGAAAAATTACATTAATTTCAAGTAAAAATAACGAAAAGTTAGTCCATAAGCTGGAGATCAAAAGGTATGCAATTTGAAGGATATGAGGCCCGTGAGTTAAGTTTGGTTCTTTTACGTATTCTAGCTCGTAGAATCCAAATTTGATTGTTAGCTTGCGCTGAATTGAACCCTAAAAAGTTATAAACAAATTGATTATTTCAAAGGGTATTGCTCTATACCTATGGACTCTACAGCAAAAAAATTGATACGGAAAATATTTGCCATGTCAAGACAAATCAATTCACGTTTGATTCATCATAATACCTCAATCAACAAATCAGGAAGAGTAACTGTTCATCCGAATAATGAGCTCGCGATCGATCTCCCCTCACACTTTCCAAGACTTTTTTATCACCACATCTCCCGTTATTATCAAAATTATGAAAAACTAAAAATCTTGAAGAGTGTGAGGGGACGTCCATCGCGGACCACGCTACGAGTGTAGCACGGGCGCACGTACATTATTCGGATAAACAATGGCTCTCCCTTATTCATCAATTGAGGTATTATCATGAATCAAACGGCAATTGATCTGTCTTGACATGATAAATATAATCCGTGTTTCATACATAAATTTGAAAAGAAAAAAACATATACATATTACCCTTTTTTTTCTCAAAATTATTATTGACTTCAATCGACTAGAATGTCACGCTTTCTAAAAAATTCTCTTTTTGTTTTGTTTTTAGAAAAATTTCAAGTAGCGTCAAATATTTATTTCTTTATGTCAAATACTTTCCCGAGATTGAAAATTCCGTAGCGAAATATTCCCAGTCATAAAAGCATAAAATTTGAGAACTCGGACTGAAATTCAAAAGAAAATTCTAATCCTTCGCACATCTGTTCTCTCTGTTTACGGTTTTCCCAAGTTTTATAGTCTTCTTCGAAATTTTTCCATTATTCCTTGTCCTAATCCGCAATACTCATCAATCATCGTTTTAATCCTCAAACGTGTCAAATTTGAATACTTTTCTAAAACGGTTTATTACAGATCCTCGCACTGGGCAAAAATTCTACCGTAATAAAATTCGGAAATAGACAATACATGTTTGACCGTAATAAAAGGACAAACCCAAGATGCGACCAATTTTAATCCTCCATACCTGATAGATCCCTAATCAACCTTTATACCTCACATACCCCTGGGTTTGAGAGACCTCTCTTTACCTCCCACTCAGTACTTACCTTCTTCTCCTACCATATACCCAATTTACCAATCAAGTGCATTGTAACAAATCCAGAAAATTTTCAACCAATCATACCTGCTCAACATCTTCCTTCCTTTTTCTAGACTCTTATTCCGATATTGAATCTATTTTTCAGTTAGTTACGATCGTACTGTGCTTCTGACAACTGAAATCTCTTTCAAGCGCATATCCAAGTCCTTTATAAATTTGTATCTGTGTTTTGTGAATTTTTTTCAATCATTTTATTCTTTGAATATTGTGTAGCATCATCTTTGGTTTTGAAAGTTCAATTATCATTCACATTTCCATTTAAACAAAGTGATAATTTTTGTAAAATAATCAGTGGATATTAAACAACATTTGAACTTGAACTTGGTATTTTGAGTGTTCTCATTTGTAAAATAAATAACAACCTAAAATCTCAGAAAATAATAAAAAATAAATTTTTCAGTTAAGTCGTATATTTTTTCGAGTGAAATTAAATTTTTTTAACTCGGAAATTCTTGTTGTTGCTCACGCAATTGTGAGAAACAATCCGTATGAATTTTCCTGTTGTAGAGTCCATAGGTACAGAGCTATGCCCATTTAAACAATGAATTTGTTCATAACTATTTAGGGCATCAACTCAGCGCAAGCTAACAATCAAATTTCGATTCTACAACCCAAAAAATGTAGAAAGACCCAAACTTGACTCACGGGCCTCATATCCTTCGTGTACGCATGTTTGGTGCAATTCTTTCTCAAGCAATACTGAGATGTAATGAGTATAGATATGAAACACTCATGGAGAGTAGGCTTAGGAATGGAGTTGTCACGTCTAGACTAACGTCGTTTTAATAATTATCACTATTTTGTGAATAATGACCGAAATGAATTATTTATTTATTCAATACTATACATTGGTATAGGGTACCGTTTTCATATAGGGGTCAAGATCAATCAAATAAATGGGTTTATTAACTTTAAATAGAGATATTTATCCATTTAGAATGAATCGTTTATTCGAATTAAATAAATAATTGGTTCACTTTAAGTTAATTTTTTATTGAACTGTTGTTAAATTGAATTTTTATTGAATTCAAATAAATGAGTTGCCAAATCCAAATAGACCATTCATTTGGGTCCAACAAATACTCAAATAAAGAAAAATTGTTATTTTTAATAAGGGATTTGGCTTTAAAGGAGCTCAACTCAAGTGATATATATAGGTCAAACGGTCTATAGAGTGGGGAGTGGAAGGTCAATTCAAGGACCAAACGGTCTAGAGTGAAGGGTAAAAGGTGGATTCAAAGGTCAAACGGTCTAGAGTGAAGGACGGAAGGTCAATTCAAGGGTCAAAGGACCTAGGGTGGATAATTCATGATATTAATTCCAATCGCTTTCCATTAATTCACTTAAAACTTTCCTACGGCCATATAGCGATCACAAAAACCATTTAAAGAATTGAAAATGAATATTAAAGACAATTCATTTCATTGAAAGATGCCAACGTTTCGGACACTATATGTGTCCATCATCAGGGCAATATTTTATTGTTCTGCGAAAAATTAACAAAAAATTATAATTATTTTACAACTCAAGTCTATCTATATATCATTCTGAAAAAAAAAAAAAAAAATTAAAATAACAAAATAAACGACAGAATTTCATAATTTACCTAAATCCCATTGAATGTAAAGGAAGCAGAACAAAAATAACCAACAATTATACAAGACAGTAAAAATACATGTCATTGACCTCTTCTAACCTAGAAAATACAATGCATAGATATCAATGATCCAAACTGATAAAGAAAACTTTATGAAAATGAAATTCATGTTTTGAATAAAAAATAACATTATAGTGAACAATAAAAACTAACTAAATGTTCATTCTATGTGAATCTACTGAAAATGATGATAAAATTGTGAGACCATTGTAAACAACATACCGTTGGTTCAGATGTCAGAAATCGAAGAGAGCGAAACATCAGAGCCATCTGGTGAAACCAATAAAAAACTAACCACCAGAATTATCAATTAAATGTCTGGATCATTAGACAAATATGCATTATATTGCACATGTTTTCAAACTAGCAAAGAATCAAAAAATTCCAAAGCTTTAAAAAAAAAAAAAATTTTTTAACAAAAATGTCAAGTACATTAAAAAATTACTAATCAATTACGTCCATAAAATCAGTCAGTGCATAAATATTAACCATAATTAGAAATTACTGTATCGTTAATTTCTTTAACATCATAATTAATCCATCATAAGAGTTGCCGAGATTTTTACAGTCATTAACAAAATTAACTGTTCTCCCTTGATGTTTTTTTATATTAAACATTTCCATAATATTTAATGCAACCCCAGGATTAGTTGAACCAAGTATACTTGAATGATCAAAATTAAATGTATGATGTCTGTTCTCTACATGAGCAGACAGTCCTGAACGATACTTTTTAGGATCTTTCTCACTTCTTTTGTGCTCATCAAGTCTATCTTTGAAAAACCTAGTCGTTTGTCCAATATATACCATTGGACAGTTACTACAAGGAATTTTATATACTACATTTGACTTCAAGTTAATAGGAACTGGATCTTTAGTTGTTTTGAATAAATTCCCTAACTTGTTGAATCCGGTCGCTGATGATAGGTTGGTCATTGAAAGCAAAAAGACTCTTTTTGTGCCTTTCTCTCCTCATTTGACTAACAATATTAGGAACTGTTGTTCTAGGTTTGACTTGAAAGTAATCTCAACAATTGCTTACAAGTTAGGGAATTTATTCAAAACAACTAAAGATCCAGTTCCTATTAACTTGAAGTCAAATGTAGTATATAAAATTCCTTGTAGTAACTGTCCAATGGTATATATTGGACAAACGACTAGGTTTTTCAAAGATAGACTTGATGAGCACAAAAGAAGTGAGAAAGATCCTAAAAAGTATCGTTCAGGACTGTCTGCTCATGTAGAGAACAGACATCATACATTTAATTTTGATCATTCAAGTATATTTGGTTCAACTAATCCTGGGGTTGCATTAAATATTATGGAAATGTTTAATATAAAAAAACATCAAGGGAGAACAGTTAATTTTGTTAATGACTGTAAAAATCTCGGCAACTCTTATGATGGATTAATTATGATGTTAAAGAAATTAACGATACAGTAATTTCTAATTATGGTTAATATTTATGCACTGACTGATTTTATGGACGTAATTGATTAGTCATTTTTTAATGTACTTGACATTTTTGTTAAAAAAATTTTTTTTTTTTAAAGTTTTGGAATTTTTTGATTGTTTGCTAGTTTGAAAACATGTGCAATATAATGCATATTTGTCTAATGATCCAGACATTTAATTGATAATTCTGGTGGTTAGTTTTTTATTGGTTTCACCAGATGGCTCAGATGTTTCGCTCTCTTCGATTTCTGACATCTGAACCAACGGTATGTTGTTTACAATGGTCTCACAATTTTATCATCATTTTCAGTAGATTCACATAGAATGAACATTTAGTTAGTTTTTATTGTTCACTATAATGTTATTTTTTATTCAAAACATGAATTTCATTTTCATAAAGTTTTCTTTATCAGTTTGGATCATTGATATCTATGCATTGTATTTTCTAGGTTAGAAGAGGCCAATGACATGTATTTTTACTGTCTTGTATAATTGTTGGTTATTTTTGTTCTGCTCCCTTTACATTCAATGGGATTTAGGTAAATTATGAAATTCTGTCGTTTATTTTGTTATTTTAATTTTTTTTTTTTTTTTTCAGAATGATATATAGATAGACTTGAGTTGTAAAATAATTATAATTTTTTGTTAATTTTTCGCAGAACAATAAAATATTGCCCTGATGATGGACACATATAGTGTCCGAAACGTTGGCATCTTTCAATGAAATGAATTGTCTTTAATATTCATTTTCAATTCTTTAACTGGTTTTTGTGATCGCTATATGGCCGTAAGAGAGTTTTAAGTGGACCTAGGGTGGAGACTAAAGGTCAATTTAAGTAGTGATGCCGTTCGACCCATGGATAGACATTGCAGCCTCTCAGATCGTAAGACCTTTGAATTGACCTTCCAGCCTCCACTCTAGACCATTTGACCCTTGAATTGACCTTCCCACCTCCACTCTAGTTCGTTTGACTTTCAATTTCACCTTCCACCTTCCACTCTAGACCGTTTGACCTTTGAATCGATTCTCAGCCTCCACTTTCGGCGGTTTGCCCCTTGAATTGACTTTTTAGCCTCACCTCAGACCGTTTGACCCTTGAATTGATCTTCCAGCCTCCACTGTAGACCATTTGACCCTTGAATTGATCTTCTATCCTCCACTCTAGACAGTTTTGGTCGTGGTCCGTTTTGCCTTACCCTTCCCTTATTTGATTTAAATAAACCATTTTTATGTCACTAGGCTCGATAAACCCCGATTCTAACCTTACTTCGTTCGGTTAGATCGCGGTTTTCGAGCCTCGTGACATAAAATTGTATATGTTTAACGGCCAATAAAGTATTTATTGACGAATGTGATTATAATCCTCGCTTTCGGCTCGGATTATAAAGCCACATTCGTCAATTAATACTTTATCGGCCTCATAACATAATGTACTATTCTATGCGCCCATGTATTTTCATAAGTAGGAAGAACGGAAAATGGGAATGAAGAAAGCATACAAGCATTCTGTAGAAATAAAGTGTGAACATTGAAAATAAAAATAGAACAATAATACAATAGCTCCTATAAAAGTTGATCGTTAACTTCAGATGATAAAGAAAATGAGACTTGTCTATTGAGAAATGCAAAATGAGAATATATCGAGCATAGTATTGCTTTGTTTTGGGAAGAAATCATTACCCTAAGTTCTCAATCATTGGAAAGAAAACGAATATGGAACCTTCCCTAAACTTTCCAAAGTGGACGAACACCCCGTTAGCTCTTGACGAGATTAGCTACTGAGTCCTTGAGTCAGGAGGCACTTCGTAAACCTCCCACGTTATATAGCGGGTATTCGACAGAAAGAATACCATCATTGTAACTAATAATATCTCTGTGAATCGCATCCCTGGGAGACATGTTTGAGGAAAAAATCGGGATGACGTACCAAGGACTCACCGATTTATTGTTCGGTCCAACATCTAATCGTTTGTGAATGTTTTTATTCGATGCAATCGAAGCGTTGTTATGTAACTCAGACTAGATCGAATTTTAAGCAAAATAAACTCGATGGTTTCTCAATAATTTGAATGAAATGATTGTTCTAGCATACTGGGCTTTCAAGACAAGCTTGGAAGTGTCTACAATAGGAGTGCATCATTCGTTTGCCATCTATAGGTACATTGCGTAATGCGACGTAATGAGAACGAATAACGCACGTCTGCACTTAAAAAAAAAGTACTTTAGTTACCGATGGCGGTGGCTGTATAATTGGAGCGGGGGATTGGTACGCGGACGGCCCGGGTTCGATTCCCGGTTGGAGGGGCCAAATTTGGAAAGCTCTAATTTCAGATTCTTCACACTGTCCAAGTGGGTGTCTCGTAAGAGACGACTGTGCCTGGCCAGGTTTCGGCGAATGCGATATAGGGGAAAGGAAAGGGAATAAATATATATAACAACTCATATATATATATATATATCATTTGGCATTAGTTCTACCTATTGCAACAGCACCAAAAAAAAAGATCTGATTTTGGTAGAATTTTTTAATCTGACCGATCTCAAAGAAATCAAGAAATCATGAAATCTCCACTTTTGATTTTCGGGGTCATTACATCAATTTCCCATAGATCTCCGATTAGAAAATTAAAAACTGAATTTGGAACACTGAGCCTATTCGAGAACTTGCTTCGAGTGATAATTCAATCGAGATAAGTAACTAACTAAGGCAACAATGTCACTGATTATGAATCATTGAATTCTAATTACTCTCAGTGAAAAATCATAGAAAAATTACGAATTTCTATCAATTGAACTGGAAAAAAACTATCGATTATCGTAAATTGCCAAGCATGTAAACTCATAATACGTCAAAGTAGCGGTGCACCGCTCACCGAAGTTTTGAGTTTCATGGAGATAATCAATTAATCGAAGCATCAAATGCTTATGTATATTCACGTGAGAATTCACATGTGAATTGGCAATACGCGGACCGAGCCGGCGCTATATCGCCGATATCTAAATAACAAAGTGCCATTATAAATGCCAAAAAATGTGAAACTGGAGGTGGCGTAGTTACGGCTTGACTTTTCATATTTACTTCCAGTTCAATATTATTTATCATTATCAATATCATTTATCATTTATCATTATTAATATCATTTGGTCTATCAATTCAACAATTTTTATAGCCTAAGATAAACATTTCTCATATGTCATCAGATATATGTCACGGCAACATCAGTTATTTGAAGCGTCTTCAATTTATTCACCCCCAAGAATCGGAAATTTCAGTATACTCAATCTTCAACTTCAGGCATGATACATCGAGGAATGTTTCGTGGCCTTTTTGCTCTGAACGAGCCGTTAATCACGCGAAACGCCCCAAAGTTTGCCTAGTCGTGGTTGCCGATTAGCGGAGAAACACCGTTTAATACATACGTATGTATGTATATAGACATATATATTTAACCGCGTGACACATGATCGTTAAATTGGCCTCAAAACCGACCTAGCCTTTCAATCTTTATAATCGCAGTTTGAAATTTAACACATCCAAGCCATGACATCTCAATTTTAGAGGATCACAGGTTGTTTCATCACTATGCAACTGAAACTCGTTACCATTTATCAATAAAGTGGAATGTAAGTAATAAGCTAACCCTGTAGTTTGATTTATATTTCATCCTTCTTCACCAAATGATGAATCATGGAGGCAACTCGGCGAAGCTCGAGGGGGTTCAAAAATAACTATCGTACCACAAACTGACTGAATCATACTTGGGTACATGGAGAGAAGTTTTTGTTTATCATTTAATCAAACTTCGTGTTGATATCTACTGAAGTTTCGAGATTACATCATCACCGCAAAATTTGTGGCCTCGACGGATCTAGATGGACGAAAAGGCGATTTCTCTCGATGAAAATGATCAGCGTGTTGGTGTGACTACTTCAGTTTAAATTCGAAACGAAAAAAATATAGAATCTGAGAAATTTATGTAAATAACGAAACTGCTGAGATAATTTCGCTTAATACCCAATCAGAATCATGAAAGAAAAAAAATTTATTCATCTGCAAGACTGAATTCCTCTATAGATAAAGCACCCTTATACCGAGTGGAAATTCAAGTACTGCTCGGATCAAGACCGGATCCGGACAGCCTGAGCTCAAGTCCGGTCCTGATCCGGAAGCCTGATCCGGTCCTGATATTTCGTGTAACGCTGTGTCCTGTCTGGACCGGACAATGTATTCCAGATCCGGCTTCCAGATCCGGCCCGGATCCGGCTTCCCGGTCAGGATAGTGTCATGACGCCACTATCTGGCCCTGATCCTGAAAACCTGACCGATAGGCTTCAAAACAATAATTGTTTTCTCAATAACAAATTGAAAAAAATCATTGACATTGTTTTTATCATCTGTCACCCCTCAACAACTATTTCCTAATGCATTTATCGTTGAAAAAGCCGATTTTGTTTACTTAAATTATTCTACTCCTAACTAGTATCGAACCCGGAACCCTAAGACTACTAATCCTACACCCTAACCACTAGACCACCGCGCTATATTTGTAACTGGCATTCGTATTGTCCATATAAATTCCGTCACCTTATTTTCTGATTTCACTTTACTCATCTCTCATCTCATGTGAGTGTATACATATTGCCATTGACTCAGTCAATGTTGGGGCTTTTATTGAACAATGAATAATGATAGCTATTGAATAGCTACATAATTTTCATCAAACTGAGGCCTCGGAGTGCACAGATGAAGGCATTAACTCGAATCGTTGAGTTATTTGATTTTAAACAATAAAATTCGATTTATAAAAATTAAAATTGAATATCAGGACAATATTTCTCAAACGGAAAATAAAATTTAATTTTTATGTATCAAATTTTATTGTTAAAAATTGAATTTTCCTCAATTTCCAGTTAGAAATGAGGAGAAATTTATGGAAGTACACATTTATCAAACGGAATAGAGATTTTCACCCAAAATTTTTCTTCGTGTATGACGAAATGCTCCAGCTTCTATACGATGTAGATAGAAAAATGTTTTCGTTCTAATCTAACCAATGACAATCTTACAATTTATGGAAGAAAAAAAATCTTACGATTTAACTAATCACGGAAATGCTCCGGCTTTCCTGATACGTCCCGGACAGCGAAGCCGGATAGAAACCGGATTGAAATTACAATCAGGCAAGCCTGACAGTAACCGGATGCTGTCCTGAGATGGATTCCGTACTAGGATCACGCTCAGGCTCCCGGATAGGGAGCGGATGAATTTTTCATAAGGACGTCGCGTTACGATTTCCATCAGGCCTTCCTCATACGGACCGGATCAGAGAGAACAACGGCCTCCGTAGTACGGTGCCAGCACTGCGGTCCTGATTAGGCTCGGACATGCTATCGATCCGGACACTGTATTACGGTACAAATCAGGCTACCCCGTGCGTACGGATCCGGTATCGCTACGGACGCTCTATTAAGATTCAACTCCGGCTACCCTGATCATGACCGGACACGGTATTGATACGGACACCGTACTACGGTCTAAGTCAGTATTGCCTGATCGGGACCGGATCACGCGCTGGTCTGGATGGTAGTACTAGGGCGCTCACGATCCGGCCCGGATCATACCCGGATAGAGAGTATATTATTAAGGCTCTCCCTATCGAAGCCGGATCCGGTCCTGATCCTGAATACGGCTAGCCAGAACAGATTTCCACTCGGGATAATTTCCAGTATTTTCCATATTTCGAATTTGTGAAATTTCAAATGAAAAAAGAGTCAAAAAAACTCCGGAAATTTTCATTTTCAAACACAACGACACATTGACTGCATGATGAATATTTCAAATCGTATTATTTATCGAGCAGAAATAGAGGCGAGGGGCTACTCACTCGTGAAATCATGGCGCTACTTTGTGATGAAATCACTTTGAAATCACATTGAAATCGATTGAAATCATTGAAGTCACTGTAATCAGTGAAGTCAGGTGATTTCGACTCGCTGAAATCAGTTTTGAAATCATCTCGGAAATCAATGAAATCAATTGAATTCTATGGATCAAAAATTCGAAATTACTTGTATTGTTCGTGGCATAAGCATAATTTCGATTTTCAAATTCGACGGCTCTACCAACGACAAACATAAGATCTCGCATTCACTCCCATATTCTTATTCCTGAGAATTCCCTTTTTACTTGTCAATCATACGATTCTTGAGGCGGCGAAAGGTGGAGTGAGTTAATTGTCTAAAAAATGCAGGCAATCAGTGCACACGGCTATGCCGATATAAAGCAGTAGGTATCGGAGAACTACCTCACCTCCTTTGATAACTGAAAGTGGGAGTTTGAAACTAGATGACAGTGGCCTTGGGGAAGTCGAACAATATTTTTAAGAGATTCAGTTGATGTAATAATTTATATCTGTACTCATTAATGTATGATAATGTTTTGTTGCAATACAGAGTTTAAAAGTTAATTGGTTTTAAATATTAACAACGGTCCATTCTGCCTCACCCTTCTTCATTCACTCGAATATTTATTAATGAACTGATTCAGTGATTTCATTCCATCTGAAAGATTTGATTTCAAATTTATGAAATCATTTGAAGTCAATTGCAGTCACGAAATCATGCCGTATGATACTGGAAATCACTGAAATTAGATCCTTCTGAAATCATTGAAATCACAGGCTGAAATCAGCTGAAATCGACTTCATTTTGAAGTCATGGTGTCACTCAATCATGGAGTGAGTAGCCCCTCGAATAGAGGAGTTTATGGAAAAAAACGCATTTTTGACCATTTTATGCATATTTTTTGCAAATAACTAAGGAACTGCTGAGGTAATCGTCTTCAAAAACTAATTAGTTTTCACACACACACACACCCACACCCCTCCCCACACACACATACACACACAGAAGGGACGGACATGTGTTCAGAAACATCATAGAAAGATTCGAGCAATCATGAAACGTAGAAATATCATTGAAATTGCACTTTCGATTTTCGAAGTCCTTACAATAACTTCCTCCTATCGAGTCACGAAGTTAATAACATCCTCCATTGCATCGGTGAAATTGCCTATTGCAGAAACTCTCCATTAATGAGGGAGTACTATTCATGAATAATTACGAATAACTACACTTCAGTATAAATACCAGCAGCCATTGATTTATTGCATGCACCATTAAAAAATGTATTTGCTAATTTTGCGGAATCCTCTTATCAGCTTTAATTCATAATATTAGACATGCCGTATTGTTGTGTGTATACCCTTTTCCGTTTCCTCCCCCCTTCTACTTCATTCGCCAAGGGCCGAGAGAAAACCTCATCCGAGTAGAACTTAACCGAGTACAGTCGTCTGTGAGACTCCCGCTCGGACCGTGAGACCTGTGAAATGAGAGCTTTCCGAATTTTTAGCCCCAGTAGGACTCATACTCACAATCCTCCAATTGCCATCCCCCTTATTCTGAAGAGTCTAAGCACTCAGCCACTGCCGTCGGTTATCGAACTATGCAGTATTATATAGGAGTATCGCATCTAATTGCACTTAGAGCGGAGTTCGATTTAATATCAACTTTTTTAATGACATAGACTCCTTTAGAGAACGTGTTTGAATAACGGAAGGATAATACTGCACTTTAATGATTCGAACGCAATTTTATTTTTCACCAGTTAACCTACCAGCATTGACGCCTTAATTGTTTTTAAATTATTATAAGAGGAATCGCCGAACTTTATTTCATCGGGAATTTGAGTGAAACCCAATTTATTGGTCAAGATGGTCATGAAGTTGTACAGGGAACCCTTTCTCCCTTTCCTCCACCTTCCCTCAAGAGGTATAAATATAATTAATACGTTGAAAATTAAATATATTATTCGAAATTAAATTAAATTCGTGCGGTAAGGTGATTTAATTTAGCCCAAAATGGATTCGAGCCCCACAAATCCACGTGAACGTGAACGGGCTCGACATCGATAAGGGTCTCCTCATCATCATCTCCATCATGTGTCCGACCTTCATGACAGTATAAATTGGTTCGGGAGGATGAAATTAATTATTTTAGAAATTAGTCACGAAAATACAATTTTTGCGACGAAAGAATAGAAATACTTGCAGGAAAAGGTCCAATATTGAGGATTCATTTTCAGTATGGAAAAAGAATTGACCAAAGAATACTCGTAATTTCTCCATTATAAAATTATTTGAGCACAGAACATTGTGTTGATTGTTAACTTTTATTCATATTCCGATTGGTCAATGGATCAATGAATGATTGCGAGGATGTTATTGTTTCGTTTGGATTATATCACGTGCAGTTAACGTGTAGTCATAACCGTTTTTTGTTACATTTTCACAATTTCCTGGCATGTCTTGTTTAGCCCGCGGGCCATGAGTGAAATGTAATACGAGACAATATTTTCGATTGGTCAAAATGGTCAATTTTGACAAATTCTCTATTTTCCCTATTTTCCAGTTTTTTGGCAAATTTTATGTATTCAAAATCGTGTTTGTTGTCGACCCATCTTTATAAGTATCCAATTTTGATTATTTTTTTTTTAGATACTCGGTAAGACATCCACAAAAAAAGTGCCCTAATGCCAAGGGGTGCTTTTTGTTTATAAACAAAACGCCCCTCGAAGCGGTCACTTCCGTTAAAAATATCTCGGAAACTGTTGAGAAGTTATCGAGACATGCAGTGAGAAAAAGTTGTGTAATTTGATAACAAATAAAATGGCTTTTGATTTTTGTATCTGCGAACCTCCAAGCCTGCCCTATAGACCGTTTGACCTTTGTATCGAACTCCAAGTCTCCCCCCCCCCCAAACCGTTTGACGCTTGAATTGGCTTTTCAGCCACTCCTCAGATGGTTGAACCCTCGAATTGACCTCACAACCTCCACCCTAGACCATTTGACCTTTGAATTAACCTTCCAGACCTCACTCTAGACCATTTGACCTTCAAATCGACCTCCAAGCGTTTCCTCTAGACCGTTTGACCCTCGAATCGACTCCCCAGCTTCGAGCTTAGATCGTATGAGCCGTGAATTGACCCTCCAACTAATTTTAATTAATTTTAATTAATGTTTGTGATTTTTTTTTTCAATGATTGATGGAATTGTAGACAAATAGTAATTTGTTAAGATAAACGGCTCATTTGCATCCACGATCATAAAATGAAGTAAAAAAAAATTGAAATGGAAGGCCAATAAATTTTTCGATAGTCCTAATGATAATAATTAAATTCGTAATTTTTATATTCAAACATTTTATTTGCCTGTTGAATGGCGACAACGCTCAAAAAGATCGAGCCTCTGTGTCTTACGCAAGGACTGTCATACCACTGTTTCTCTTGCTCTTACAGCGAGCTCACCGAGAGTGAATGAATTTATTTAATGCATTTATTGTCCCAATATACTGAAAATTTTAAATATTTTGAACGAATGTTGATAATTTGATAATTTTCAAAAGGGTATTTGAAAAAAAAACTATGCTATTATAAAAATAAATTTTCTGCATTTTAATTGACTTTCATTCACATTTCTTAGTCGCCATTCATTAATTAATAATCTGACGATTCAACAGTAGAAATACGGTGATGTGGATTTTCTTTCATTCATGATGATAATGCTATACAGGGACCGGCAGTAATGATTACTTCGGTTATATTTTTGGCTCTAATGACAATTACATTTGTAATCTAGAGATTCCTTCTTTTTCCATTATTTCATCAATCTGTACTTAGAGATTGGAGCGGTCTTCATTGATTAATTAATCACTACCTAATCAAAACTGTAAGCAGTTTACGGATTACTTCATTAATCATTAGCAGAAACTGGAATTGACTTAATCAAAACTTGCAATTATCTGATTATTCAATTATTACATCATGAGAATTGAGCTCAAAAAATGCTCTATTGAAAATAAATGAACCCGTATATTCATTTCAACTAAAAAAATATATTTATACGAAATAAACAATTTATTTATTCCAAATATGTCGCTTGTTCAATCGGAATAAATCGTTAAAAAATAGAAATGTTGAAAATTCAAGTCCTTGACAAACGTTCCACTTTGCCCGGCCTTCTCCTAATATAATAAACATTAATCGATGTTCGGTCATTGACTCACTTTCGGATGATTCCTTAATAAATAAATTTGTAAAATATCTAGAACATTCAGGAGAATAACAGAATTTTTTATGACTTTTGAACGATAAAATTCCGAACATATCTGCAGCCTAATGATTTTTTAAAGGTTTGGCTTTTCATTTTTCTTTAAATCTTTCGCCCGAGCATCAAATCAACCCTCGTAAAATCTCAAGATGGTCAATTGGCCGTAAATAATTTTCCCCCGCAACAATCAAGATTTAGGGTTTTTCACCACTGCTTTTCCCTATTATCAAAACTCAATCTACTGTACATACATAGCGTCCTGACATTAGAATAAATCACAATCTTCATGCTATCTGTAAGTAAAAGCCCAAGGGCTGTGACTATGACTTGTATCCTTAGTGAAAACTTGTATATATTGTACATATATACAGGTTGTAACATTATTGGTGGAAAACCTCCCGACCCCCGACGTAAAATGACCTTCTAAATACGGGAAAAATATTTAAAAAATTTAATTTGGCTAATTTTTCTAGTACATCAATTTCATATCGCCTTAATCATCGCCGTGACTATCGACACGGGTGTTGCATTAGGTTTGACTCCAATCGCCGCAGAGGCTATCGCTACAAGTGTTGCATTCTATATTGCCTCGATTATCGCTGTGACTGTCGCAACAAGGGTGGTATCCTCGGTGGTATCCAAAATCGCCTAAATTACCACTGTGTCCATTGCCACAAGTGTTGCATTTTTATGCTGAAGAGTAATTTTTTGCGTATTTTTTCCGTATTTAGAAAGTCATTTTACGTCGGGGGTCGGGAGGTTTTCCACCAATAATGTTACACCCTGTATATCATTGTAACGCATATTATGTCAATAAACGCCTTTTAAATTATATAAATTTCGCCTGAGCATTACCAGGGAGGGAGAGGGGCAGGGATTCCCGATTCGGGAATATTATACCTGAATTGAAAATATTATTCCCGATTTGAGAATCTTATTCCTAAATCAGGAATATCTATAATACCGGAATCGGGAATATTTTATTCTCAATTCGGGAATAATATTCTCAATTCAGATATATAATATATACCTGATTTAGGAATATGGTTTATGCCGAAATCGGGAATTTAATATGCCAGATTCAGGAATTTTTTTTCCGTGAGTGACGCCATTATTTTAGGAGCGAGTAGAATTTGAAAATACCATTTGGATTAATGCGCTGGTAGGCTGGTAAGCATGTCACAAGATGCCATTGTCGCGGGGAGCCTGCAATGTGGTAGGCCTGTGAGATGGTCGTTATACTTTGGTAGACTTGTTCAAAGGTGCAATAGGGATATTTCATGAAAAAATTTTTTTCGTTGAGTCGATGATTCAGGCCGAATTATGTAAAAGCCCAAAGTGAAATTTTCGAAATCGCTTGTTTTACAATTAAAATAATTAATTGAAAATTGATAATTTTAAAACGCTCGGATGACCTTGAATGACGTTACACCTCTGGTTTATCAGTGCCATCTTTCGGCCATTTTAAATATCGAGAGATAATAGTGGTTATTTAGACAACAGATCAAATGTAACAATTGGTAAATTTTGTGGTGATGCTTTCACGAAGCCTTTTTCAAGCACGTTTTTTCGCGACATTGTCAGATTTCAGGTTTAATCATGTTAAAAATCAATTTTGTTTACACGATGCATCAATAACCTCAATCAATTCGCGTACACATAAACCATAAACACAGGAGCAGAACTAGCGCCTTGCCGCGGCTAAACTCGACATATAGGGAGGTATGACGTCATTATCCCCTCTCCAATCTCAACTTTCAACAATTTTTTAAAAATAATAAACAATGATAAATTCAAGTAATTTATTATGAATTAACCTGCTTTTAGTCTACGGAACCTAAATCAATTTTTGTATCTTCTATTTAAATTTTATGAAATATCCCTATTGTCGCGATTGAATCATCTCGATTGTCAGTCACTGGTAGACTTCAGCCGTGGTGGGGATATAAATTTGGAAAATTTCTCGGTGGACGTGTTCTCTCGGTAGAAGTGTAAAAATTTAATTTCGCTTTGGTAGAGATTTTCTCTGATGAGCATGTAAAAGGTGCAGTTATCTAAATTGAAGAAGATATCAAAATTGGCCACTTCAGATGAAAGAAAGCCCACCTCTGGTAAGCAGCCTGATCGAAATTTTTTCTTTTTGATTCTTTCTCATATCATATTTCACGAATGGCCTGCGGGCTACGCAAAACTCGTGAGAAAAGCTGGAAAATGGTGAAAATGTAAAGAAAAAAAACGGTGATAACTGCACATGAACTGTGCGCAATTCAATAGAAACGAAACAATAACATTTTCGACATTGCTGCTACGTTCACCTCATGCCGAAATGTGCCTTTTCGTTTACTTGTAAACTGAAACGCAAACGAAAAGTCTTTTCGTTTACTAGTAAATGAAAAGGGCACAGTTCGGCCAGTCGCTGAACATAAAATCACTGTCGAAAAATATGGTTCGACACATGTGAGACGGGAATTTTTAGCTCGTGTGATTGGCAGCCCTCGGCTTCGCCTCTGGCCGCCAACTTCACACTCGTAGGGATTCCGTCTCACTTGTATCGAAATATACTATTTTGTAGTCATGGCAATCATTAATTGATCTATCGATCAATCGGAACATGAATAAAGAGTTAATAATCGAAATAATGTTTCATCGTCAATTAACTTCATGATAGAAGACTTTTTGGTGGGAAAGTCAAAATTTTGTAAGAGATAAAAAGAATCCAAACTAATCACATTCAAGTGGAATACACACACTGTTATAGTGTAGAATCCCGGTTGAGCATTCAGTCAAAATTATAGTACTCATATTAAATTCTGAATGATTCTGAGAGGTGCGAAAAATACCAATGGGAGTTGAAACAACTTTTGGAGAATGGTACAAAAGTTCATACTAATAACGATAATCAAAAATTTAAACGTTTTTACCGGAGGGGCGATTCACCCAGAAATGAAACAGACAAAATTTATAAAATAAAGGATGAGTAGGAAATGAGACTCCTGCACCACGGTATTAGAGACTCGTTATTGGAAGGAGGTTGGAAGAAATCCGATGAGTACCTCGGCTATCGTGGGCGTGAAAATTGAACCTCCGGTTAGATCGTTCTCGCAACGCCAGGACCGATTCAACGTGGTGGCTATATAACGACAGAGAATGGCGAGAATAAGAGAGAGATAGGGATGAGGCGAATAGGAGGGAATGAATAGACTATCTTAATCTATCTGTTCCAGTGGCTGATACTAGTGAGAACAACGAGCGAAAAGATATAATGGGGGAATTATTTCGAGAACAAGATGGGGGATTTAGCACCGAAGAGATTCGAATTGTCACCTATATCGAGCGATACAATACAGTACTTCCGGATGTAATGTCTTTCATGAGGATAACGATTTTCCATCACAATGAGATTTAAAACCAAATCGCTGATTACTGAATATTCAACAGTTTCATCTGATATATCACAAATCTTATGAAATTTTAAAAATATGTGAAAAAAATGCGGCATCGTCATATTATGTTAATGCAGATATGCTATATCACTCGGATAATGAAGAGTAAATCACATTATAACTTTATCGTATTCTCCAAACTACTTAGTTTTCTTTATAACACAAATACATAGACTGGAGGCTGATAATTGAGTAAGATACAGGTATCATGGGTACTGAAATATAAGTAAAGATGATTGGTTCAATTACCCCTATCAAGAGGCCTCTCAATGATAGAGAGATGATGTGACTATCTCAAATCGTCGATTCCAGAAAATATTCAGAGATAATTTATTATTGCAGATTATTCATATAATTCATTTATCGTCTTATTCTGATCAGTTGTCCCAACAATCTCAATTGATGAAAGACAATTATTTCACATATGTCTATTAATATTATCATTTATTCTCAATTTAGTTCTTTCCAGCACACTCAGGCTCAGGTGACTACTCCGATTCATTGGAAGGTTCTGGATTCGATGACTTTGATAAGGTAGAAGTAGAATTTTTTGACAGAAATTGAAAATAATACCGCCTCAAACCCTAACACTTCGTATATCACTCTTTATAATTAATCTCTCCAACTAACTTATGATAATTTAGTGTTTGAGATCAATGATCTGCAGCAATGATAATGTAACAAAAATATTCCAAAATTTGTATAGCGCAATATTAGAATAACATCTCCAAATGATTAATCTTGTGAGAGACGTTCTATGGAATTTGGAAAAAAAAAACTGGATAACTCAATATATAATAATAATATATAATAATAATCTTCTTCAAGAAATCCCAAAAATATCAATAACCCAGAATTTCTATATGAAGCAGGTAATTGATAGGTATAATCCCGTTGATCATGAGAATAATCCCGGGATCACTTAGAGAGCATTTTGACAAGTTTGTCTGCCTCTGCCTATCAATTCCGAGCGTATCTCCACACCTCATTAAGAAACTCGTTGAAGGATAACACGAGTAAAGAAATCAGGAGATTCTCATTAAAGAATTAGTATAGAAAGTATAACTTCACGACTGAATGATGTAATCCTCAAAGATGCGATTATCAGTCAGTTTCCAAGTAGATATTTCCTCCACGGAAGTTTGTAACAGGGGCTCAAAATTGAAAGCTTCATTTACATATCTCCTTCGCATAATACGTAAAGAAGATCAATACACAAACGACTACCATCTTGGTATTCGTTCAAAACATTTTCGTGAGAAGGAGTATTCTATTTGTAAAAAGTGTGCAAATGTGGAAGAGGTGAAGTTGAAAAGATTCGCTTATGAGCTGTGGAGTTGAGTCGTTGGTAGGTTCATTTAACCCCGGTTGGGTGGGGAGAAGAACAAGCGGTCTACCAGCACCTATATATTTTCTTTAGCATGGTTAGGAAGTTCCTCGAAAGTGGGTAACGTCTAATTATCGGTACTCATCTCAAGGAAAAGACAAACTGGGGAAATCTCTACAGCAGATAATTTCCATTAAAATACTCTGTGTACATTTTGTACTCAAATTCCATGCTGCCAAGATTATGAATTCAAGCAGCGCGTTAACCCTAGATTGGTCACCCTATGAGGAATTCGCCGCATCGCGCCGTTTTTATTTTTTTTTCTGCTGACTGTTTAAGCGGAAAATTCTGCAAAAATTTGTATTTGTCAATTGGAACCTTTAACATATTATCATATTTTTTTCAACTCATATTTTACGCAATTCGTGGAGTAATATAATTAATCCTAGGGGCTGAGAAGATTCTTCCCATGTTAAATGAAATCTCTCGTCTTGCGACGTTGCCAAAACTCACTCAACGCACCCGACCAGTATAAAGTGAATTCGGCAACGTTTTGGCCTAAATAGCACGGCCGACGAATCGCTCATGAGGCGACCAAAGTCGTTAGATCGCAAAGCGCGACCAATCTACGGTTAAGAGACGAGGAATGTGTTAGACTTGGTCGAGTTCGATTGCTAGCAGATTTCAAAATTAGAATATTATAATTCGAATAAAAAAACCAAGCGCTTCCAATTCTTATTAGAATTATACATCTGTTAAAAATAACCTCATTAATGGAAACATCGTCTGTCAGTATGTTTTCCCGAGGACCAGTCGATGAAATCAATCAGTTATTCTTAATTCAACGCAATATCTTTCCGTTTGAAGTTTGTTGGATTTCATGAAAAGAAATATTATTCAAAAACCAATCTCTCTATACCTCGACTATTTATCATATCGGATCGTTCAGTTATTTAAACAGAGATTCGTTTATTAATGTTTATGTTTCGTGGCGACCCGATGGCGGGCGACCACAACTAGTATAAACAGAAGATGGAATAAAGAATAAGAAGAATGTTAGTCATGAGTGGTCTAAAGTATTGGCCCTGTGATTTTTGTAGTTAGTCTCCGTGTACCGGAGGTAGAGTAAAGATCAGATGCGTCTTCCAAGTGCGACTCAATAAAGAGTTCAAGAGTAATTTAATTCACCGAGTTTTTATTCTATTTAATCCCATAATTCCAATAAAGTTTATAAAGTATTAGCCCATTGTGAGGACTTATATGCTCAAGCCATGTAATCCAGAGTCACGCCAGAATTACGCTAAGGACACATGATCAAAGTTTGAGATACCCAGGATGAATTAACATTTTCTGATTGGGAGGATAATAATGACAATTAACGAATAAATCAATCAACCACGTATTATCACATTTTGAATAGATCTGATTAATTTGTGCAAATCATGATTTAAATAAAACTCCCACACAACCATTCAATTCGCCTCAGGCGGAGTTCGTCGAGCGTATGATGCGGGCGATTCACCCACTGTAACCAACTATGTTACGTTGGTATTTCTAGATGAGACAAGAGTGATGGCAATTGCAACGCTGAATCTGTAGTGCCGGTTCATTGTAGTCCAGTCGACGAAATTGACGCTGGAAATTACTGTCGTTCACGTAACTCCCAGCTATTCCGAATACATGAGTAGCGATTATCGAATTCAACTGGGTTTGAATTTAACCACGAAAATACAAACGATCGAAAATGCACACCGTTTGTTTCAATTTCCTGCTTTAACATTTGAAATTTTGGCAGAATGATTAATATTTAATACCCATAGAACTTTTGATAAACAAAATGTATTTGCTGGGCATACATTTTATAATTTTATCTTGCAGAGTTCAATTGTAAATATCACAATTGGATTTTCAAGAACTGAGCGGATATGCATAAACGAATTTGGCGTCGAATCGATAATTGTCTTCTTAATATAAATTTAATTATACTGAACTCAAGCCCGAGTCGAATATTTTGGTCTGAACAGTCCTAGGGACGACTAGACTTTCTAGGATTTTCCAGGATTCTACAGAATGAAAAAGTCTTTCGCAGGTCTAATTTTGCATTGGATCTTTGACCTGGATTATCCTTTTATATTCTAGTTATGTCCGATTTAGTAGCTATTCAGGCTTTTCCAGGACTCGCGTTGAAGACCTACCAAATCCTCTTTTGTTCCTCCGATTTAATCGCGTGTTAATTGATATTGTAATATTAATAACAAATTGAAAAACGATTTTTAATAAACAAAAACAATACAAATCGAATCGCCGTAATTTTCTGTTTTTTTTTTTTCATAAAAAAAAAGGATCGATTTCCGGGTCTCGAACCCCCGCTCCTCTCCCTTATGGCCACCCATCCATCTACTGACTCGACTTCGACGATCGTCCGGACTGCTCTCATCTCTTTGCGCCAACCTGTAACACTTATAAATAGGCATCTACCTTCCGAGTATATATATTCTGGGAGTGCGCTCAAAGTCGAATATGAAATGTATGCACTATTACAAGAGATAATCTGTTGGCCAGTGGGCTGAGGTGTGGATGGTGGGGGGACGTATGAGACTTTTCGAAAATCTTTCGAAGGAAAAAAAAACCCAAGAATGCATTTTTCGATATAACTCGAAAAAAAAAAAATACTAGTGAAAAGAGTGCAAAGTACAAATTTGTAGAGCGTAAAATTCTCTACAAATCATGCTTTACACATTTGCCACGATATTTCGCATGGTTTTCGAGTTATTTAGAAAAAATGCATTTTTGGGGCAATGTTCATTCGAAGCTCTCCCAAAAAGGGGAGGAGGGGGGAGAGAACATCGAGCCATAGTATTGATCCCCACATATTCAATGGTTTAGATTTTTTTGTACAGTAATAATTCATTAACTGTGCCACGTGATCGTCAATCGGTGAAATGACGGTTTAGACTAACGAAGGACAGTTTAGAATATTCCAGGTTTTTCCAAGATTTTATAGGTCAAACCGAGTGTAGAACAGTACTTCTTGGGGTGACGGAACAGTTTAGGATATGTAAAAATTCGAGTGAAGAATTAGTCAGGACAAACCAAATCTATTTAGGCGAAAAAAGGGCTTCAAAAGTTCAGTGTAGGCTAAACCAGTGCGAAATATTCGACTCGGGAGTGTTTAAATATCTGATCTAATGAAATCATCTTAATTTGGCATAAGTAGTAGATAATGAATACGTCTGGGCTTTATATGTACGGTCACTGACATCTTCTTACAGTTACAATTACTTCATAATTCGATTTACAGCATCATTGTCACAATGTATTCATCAGATTTCAATTACCTGATGCGTACTAACTCAATTCAAAGCATCAAATATTGAACGATTTGATTCACTCCTACCACAGCTCAACTCATTTGACCAGGTTCCTCCTCTCTCTTAGCGAGTCGCCTTGCCCTCAGCACTTGTTATAAATGAGGTCTCCCTCAGGATCGTTTACAACGTTGCCCTTTACGCAGTTGCAGTACCATGTTTCTACCACGACAGAAGAACATTAATGTATATCTTGGGGTACTCATGTAATAATTCTCACAAATTTGTTTTTTAAGGATATCCAAGAGGTTCGGAGATTTTTTTTCGGAATGAAACCTTTCTGGAATACATACTATAGACCAAGAGCTTTTTTTTTTAAGTCCAATTTCAACCTTAATTGCCGAACATTTTTTTCAGATAATGAATTTTGGAAAATGATATTTAAGACAGTGTATCCATAAGAGCCACTGACTCTCACCTTCAAACCAATAATACATATTTTTAAAACGTTTTTTCATACATACACGGAGAAAAAAATATATCATAATCTCGTACGAGTCCATCTACAAATTAGTGTGCTACCCATTAACCGGGGGATCAAACGTGGGTTCGCCAGAAAATTCGGCGGGAGCACCCTCATTTTCAAGAGGAATCCCATATATGGAAAAGTAGCATACGACCTTTTAAAATTGGCGTGCCACGACTGAATTTTTGAGCGGATCAACCGAATTTCACAGGGTTAATAGGTAGCACACTAATTCGTTGAAAACATAAGATGCGAGTTGTCAGCCAAATAATTGCAAACGATCCATTAGAAAACTTGTAGTTGTACACGACGGCCATACTGGATGATTCAAATCCAAGCGTTTCCGGTATCTAGCAATAGTGAGTGATTAGAGCAACAAGAGTCAAGTCTAAGATCGAATCAATTACTTCTCATAATAATAAATGAAATAAATTTCCGAAAAAAATTGAGGACAAATGAAAATTTTTGAAAATTATGACTATGGTAATAATCTAATAATTTTTTTGTCACTCAGTCCGTAAGGCGACGTTTTATGGTCGCTGCGCGGCCATAAAACCCAGCCTATGAACTAAAAAAACTTGTGTGTTTGTAATCCTCGACTTCGCCTCGGCCTACAAACTCACAATCGCCAGAAAAGTTCTTCACGGCCTCAGTGACGAAATCTACTAATCTTCAAATTCAGATTTTTTATAAAAAATAGTAGATCCCATTACAAATATACTTGGATATCCTTAATCAATGAATTCATGGATAAATATATGAGATGAGAAACTGTTGCCTTTACTTTTAGCAATTTTCTCGTTTTTGGCTGCAAGTTATGGGAAAACATGTGTTTTTCATACATTCATGGAAAATTTCACCTTAAATTTTGGCAAATTTTTGAACCATTGAGCCAGTAATTTATGAGATTTCTCGAAATTTTGATACAGGAATATCAGTGATTTTTCTATATGTTTTGTTTTTATAACCACCATTGTTTCACTTTTCACATTCATTCAAAAGTTGTTTCAATACGTTATGCAATGTTCAGGACGAATCTGAAAACTCAGGTTGTTATTGCTATTTTGCTATTTTTCCAACATGGTGAAATGGGATCGTTATTTTTTTGTCATAAATTCGAACTTCCGTGGATCGATTGAATCTCAAATCCGACTGAAAGTTATACCTCTGTGAATCGATGTGCCGAACAAATTGCAATGAACACCAACAGTGCAATGAAACTTCACAAGTAAAGCAATTATCAAAGAACCTCTCGGTTAATTGTGTTGTACACTGCGTACATTCGTTGACCACTCTGCTGCGTCGTCAGTGAAACTTATTCTACTCATTTTTTTACTCACAACAAAACTTCTAACAATTGCGATAATCAACGAATGGCTTTCTTCCCGAGTGCTGTGTCATTATTAATCAAACACTAACGAATAATCTAGTATAATTATATAACGAGGAAAAAAAATAGAACGAAAATCATCTCAGGAGACTTCTCATCATACAATTATGTCTCCCCTAATGAACCCCTCTTACATTTTTTATAACAATATCATCCAACGTATTCTCGTAGCATAGAATTACCACAAATTTGCATATACTAAATGAGAACAAATTTGCACTCCCTGAGGTTTTAACGCATGAAAAATCACCGAGTAATTGTTCAACTCAGTGACAAATTCCCAAGTGTACAGTTAATATTGCGCAATAATTATTGGAAAATACTTAAGATCTGAGGCTCGATGAATAGAGCACTCCAGGAATATTGAAAGTGCACGAGTATTAATTTTCCACGATATATATTTTTTTTCAAACTTCTCCCCCATCACTCTCAGAAAGCTATAATATATTTCCCAGATTTTCTATATTATTCCTCCGTGTATATTTTACGTAAACAATGTTCTGTGCTTTCAATTATATTTCCAGAGTAGTTTCTTGATTACTCCTTGACGTCAGAAACAACAAGAACGTCACGAAAATTCCCACTTTGACGTTCTCTCCCTTCACTGTTCTCATCAATCTGTAACTAATGCAATGACCACGAAAATGCTCGCTAATAATCCATGCATATTTGATAGAATCTGTAAAAATCCAAAATTAGTTAAATCCATTAATGCTCTTGCAGTTTGATCAAGTGGACGATAATGATAAAACTGAGAACAACCCTCCACCATTTATCACACCACCACCGCCAAATCCTGATGGTGAGTAAAATACATGATGCTCCATTCACTAGAGCAGCTCGTCTGATAAAATGAAATTTCTACAATTTTTAGCCAGAGGATTGAAGGGTGATAAAGGTGACAAAGGAGAGAGAGGGGAGAGTGTGCGTGGTTCTCCGGGGCCACCGGGTCCCCCTGGAAGTATGTACGATTTAAGTGACGATGACAAGCGAATTAAACCACAGGGACCACCGGGACCGAAGGGTGAGCCTGGCACATGTACTTGCAATGCAACTGCTTTGATGACAAGCTTCATGATGCCGAAAATGATTGCCGGGCCAAAGGGAGAGCCTGGCGTATCCGGCAAAGAGGGAAAACAGGGAGAACGTGGTTTGACGGTAATTACATTCATTCATACAGCTGTGCACTTAGTTAGCTCATACCATGCAATTGACGATAAATATACTCATCAAATCTATTCTCTGACGAAAACAATGCAATTAAACGTAAAATATGAATTTATTTATTAAGTTCTGAATTAATTGAAAAGTAATGAAAAATCATCATAAAATGCATTAATTAGATAATTTTGTTTACCAAAACTCCACGATATACTGCAGATTAATCATGATTGAAAAACGATGAAACTAATTAACCCATCATTGTATTTAATATCAAGGGATCATCAGGACCACCTGGTGAGCGTGGCTTGTCAGGTTCAGCTGGACCGAAAGGCGATAAAGGGGATCTCGGTGTGACAGGACCAGAAGGGCCACAGGGTCAAAAGGGTGAGCCAGGTAGAGATGGTATAGCTGGCGAAAAAGGAAATCCAGGACCACCAGGACCACCAGGCAAAGCTGATGACTTCTCCCCCCACGATGTGAGTATCGATTGATGATGTATTAAGTACTCAGTCTGCTGGCAATTCCAGAAGCCGAGGCAATCATCGTTGAGTGCTAGACTCTTGGGATGCCACCAGTAGCTCTCCAACGTTCAATGAATCTTTGAAAAGCCTTTCTCAATATTCTCGTCCCTCTTCTCCTCCCCTTTTCATTCGGAATTCCTTTGATTTCACTATGAATGCGACAAGACGTTCGAGGTTTCATGGATAATTACTCGAGTCTCCTAATTTGAATATAAATGTCAAAAAATTTGCCAGTGAATATGTTTATCAAATTCTCTTGAAATGTTACACAATAATTCATTGAGAGTCCTGACGACAGGATAATAACTCTGTCCCGTATAATGGTTGCTCGATTACATAATATTCCCTGAACTCTATGACGCAATCAATGAGCTTACATTCCCTTGAATCGGGGTCACAGGGTCTTGGAGAGGTCGGAAAAACTTCAAGAGTATCAGGGCCCTTTCCCCATTCTTCAAACCCCCACTGCGACTGAGAGTCTGAAGAAAAATCTCATGGGAGTTTCGAGATGAAGTAGGAAAAATGTTGAATTATAGCAAAAAATAAATGCCACAAGAGTGAGTCATTAATATCTTTCACTCCAGCAATTAAACTACCTGTGGTGGGATGACCAACATGTCGATATTCGAATATCGAAACTGTCTGACTCGTCGATTTGCAAGTGAGTGATTGCAAGAGATGGAAAGGCTATGTATATATTGACAGTGTCGTTGTCTTACACAATCATGGTAGAATGGAGCACGCGAGAGCCTCAAGAGCCCCACGATTTCCCCTGGGACTACAGAAACCAATTTCTCGGCTGCCTAGTGCATGCCTACATCAAACCAGTAACCGCTAGTTTCAAGTGTAACGGCGTGTAAAAATTGTCGATGAGAGGGTCAGAAAGTCCAGTGGAAGATCAATAGAGGATCAAAAAAAAGGGATGAAGGGAAGAATCTTTTTTTCCTTCTCCTCCCTTTATAATTCTCCTCTGTCCATCTCTTTGTTGGATAATTTCACTGCAAACTTCAGAATTTAAGGCAAAGAGAAGCGAGCAGATGGTCGACTTGAAAAGATTCGATGGCATCTTCTCCCTGTCCCAACAAGCCCAACTAGAAGCACTGACTTTTCCATTGGTTCTTCAGATAAAAAGTTTTTCGTCAAACTCCCTACCCCACGGATCGTTAGCCTTTCACGGAAAATTTTGCACCAACGTAAAATTTAGAGTCTACTCTCTTGTTTTATCTCCATCACAGAGTCAACCTAGCTCACTAACCAGTTTCCGCTTCATTTCTGACCCCTCCCACCTCTAGCTGGGCTCCAAACGTTTTCACAGAGTTTCTCTCATTCGTCAACTTCCTCTTTTTCACACCAAATAAACTCAATTTTAACGCCACGTTTCATCGTCTCCGTTTTCACTCAGCCATTGAGAAAAGTTGAAATCAAGTGTATTCCAGTTACAATGGAAGTTTCGTTAGAGTTTTTTATTTCCTTGAATGTTATTACACAATACATATTCACCAGATCTTTGTGATTGTGTGACATCTACACACCTGCCCCACATAATTCCACATGTGCAATACCCTCATTCTGTACGTCAGTCACTGCCACTGATGCATATACTTCAGCAAGTAAATATAGACTGGATATACTCAGACGCGTACAGGGTGGTATTTGCTCTATCCACCCTACGGCTCAGATAACTTCATTCCACTTGGTCAAACATCAGCGTTCTTCAAGGTTCAAGTTTCTTGAGTTGGAATCTAAAAATGGAGAATAAGTTTTTTAGTTCTTTTTATTCCTATTGTCGTGTACTGCACGTAGCTTGTAAAATGTTTTTCCGATATTGTATTTTTCCACGCAGCCGCTTTGGATTAGAACAGGACTTTCTCCTGTATCGAGAGTGAGTGAAAATATATTGATGAGTAAAGGACAAAAATGTTCAGAATATTTTTTTATAATGATTTTGTCAATCGATAGGAGGGCATCACCATGAGACCAGGATTACCAGGGCAAAAAGGAGACGCCGGGATGCCAGGACATCCTGGACCAAAAGGAGAAAGTGGAATCACTGGCTCCAAAGGAACGAAAGGAGAACCAGGATTGAAAGGCAGTAAGGGGGATCATGGAAAGGATGGTGGTCGTGGTGTTCAGGGCTTCAAGGGTGAACCAGGAGCACCAGGTAATATTTAAGAGTTTCGATTCAGAGCAGAAGAGGAATTTAGGAAAAAATAGCCAATGGAAAAATAGACTTGGAAAAAATAGACCGGAAAAAATAGCCAATGGAAAGAATAGACTCGGAAAAAATAGAGCCAGAAAAAAGGGCTTACAAATTTGGGAGCCTTGTAATACGTTTTGGGTGTGTGGAATTATTTTGGCCTGGTCTATTTTTTCCATTGGCTATTTTTTCCATCGGCTATTTTTTCCTGGGCTATTTTTTCCGAGTCTATTTTTTCCGCCTACCGCAAATTCATATTCGCCAGAAAAGTTCCTTGCGGCCTTGTAACGAAAATAACCATTTCCACCCCTCTCTAAATATCAATGATACATTGTATAGTCCCTTTTCATTCTAATCGGGGGACGATACAATGTATCAGACAACAATTCTCTTGCCTACAGCTGATATCGAGAAATCGATAACTAAGAGTGAGAGGAAAGACACGAGTACAAAGGCTCGACCTCAGTAGTTTAGAATGGTGGGGGAGATTCACAGCATTAGAAATGTGGAAAATAGAGGAAGATTCAATGTAATAAAATAAAACCATTCGATCCATCTTTTTAGTCGGACTCAATACAGTTTTGTTTTACAATTTTTTTTTCTAATATATATATGTTATAACAATGTAAATGGATGATTTGACCCTATAATTGTCACTATGCTGTTGGGTCTAGAGACTAAATAAATAAATGAATAAATAAATAAATAAATAAATAAATAAATACAATTTCGCACGCTATCGATTTTCATTTATGAAATGAGAGTAGACTCATTCAATCATATTTTCAGATATATATTGGCAAATGAAAAGATCTTATTTCATGACTTGAAAAACGACGCGCCAAAATGAGCAGTCTTCTTTTTAATTTAGGATCAATTGCAATCTTTTTAAATTCTCAAAAAAAATTTCAATATTCTCGAAATAAGGGAAATCGCACATCAATTAATCACAATGTGCCTAGTGGTTTAATGGAGAGACGTCAATCATCGACTGCGATTATTAACACTATAAAATCAATTATTTGACAACAGGTACAGCAGGTCTTCCTGGAGCACCGGGGGAGAATGGCCGGCCTGCTGAGAAAGGAGATAAGGGAGATTCTGGTCCAGAAGGTAAACAAGGCCCTCCAGGGCCTCCTGGCCCATCTAGCTCTAGCAGCGGAGAATCGAACGGAGGTGGAACAGGTTTGAAATTTAAATTTCAAAAACCATCTTACATTTAATTTGAAAACCATTCATTCCGAAATATTCAGTAGTAATACCCCAAGAGCTCCAAAATGATCGGATATTTCCCGATAACTTCGTTGCAAACAAATGATCGTGTCAAGTTTTGCAGGTTAAAAATCCCGAGCGCGGAGCGCGAGGGATTTTCCTGCAAAATTTGACACGATCATTTGTATGCAGGGAAGTTTGAGGGAAATAACCAATTCATTTTGGAGCTCGAGGGGTATTTGCCGGATTATTTTTTCCATCTTCGAATTTTGGTCAACGGAGGGCGGAAGTCGACGTCACAGTGGTACAACCTACACCTCATCCCATCAAAAATTATAAATGTCAATATTTCGTAGGGTTAACTGGTGGATATTTTTTATTATTTTTGCTTAGCAACGTGTTGTGGTTTTACCGAAATTTTATCACTATAAAACCGTGCAGGTTGTACCACGTGACGTCGAATGCAGCTCTCCGATTGGCCGAAATTCGGATGGAAAAAATAATTAACCTACATTCTTTATAGAAAATGATAAACGGAGAATTTAGTATTTAATCAACAATATAAAGGAATTACTTAACCTTATCCAAACATACCAAAAAACACTAATCACCATTTTTCATTGAATAGTAGGAATTTCTTTGAAAAAAAAAATAAAAAATAAATGTGTTTATTGAAAATAACAATTTTCCATGTGAAGAACTGGCGAAGCCAACACATTCTCCTTCATCAATTATATTTAAGAGTTCCATCATCAGCACTGAGACATCACATTGGAAGTTGCGATCGAGGCCATAACTCGTCATATTTCAATTCTAGCATATTATTTGAACCAATTCGTTTTCAAACAATCATGTGATTAGGTCACGGCGAAAAAGGAGCGAAGGGAGACATCGGTCCACGTGGTTACAAAGGCGATCTGGGTACCAAAGGTGAAAAAGGGGATAAAGGTGATAGTGGACCGTCTGGCCTGCCGGGAGTTAATGGTGTCCAGGTATATACTTACAGTAACAATCTACTTCATTAGAATTCCTTTTACTTGAATTATCAGTATTGTGCTAATTCAATCATTTTTCACATCCCTACCCATAATACTATTCTATGAATGATGGAAAGTGAATATTTAATGTTTTTCGTCATTAACTCTCATGATTTGTTATTTTACAAGCCCTGGAGTCTCATCGTATGAATTGATGGTCCAATGGTTAACATAATGAAATTTCAATTTCCTTCAGATGTTTATTTTTTCAATCGTATTGATCAATAGTTTCCTATTGAAGTTTCCTAGAATAGAAAATATTTTTAGAAAATTGTCTGAAGTAGTTTGGTGGAATAAAAGATTAGTAGAACTAAAACATAAAAATCTTGGATTCAAGAAAATATTGCGTGTAGTCATATTCAATGAATAGTTCTAATGAATTATTGATTGAATATGAAATGAGCTTTTCCGTGGGAAGAACTTTCCACTCCAACGAGAATTGTTCATGAGCCTGAATAATTTAATGTATGCACACTAGTATTTTTTTCGTTCTTCTTATTCTCTCAACTTCAACTACTTCAGTGGTAGGTGATCGATAATATCAGTAATTGTGATGGCTTTGAATGTATCTCTGTAGGGACCCCAGGGTGATAAAGGAGAGCCTGGAAAAGATGGTACCGCTGGGATGCCGGGAACACCAGGGTCGAAAGGAGATCGAGGAGAGCGAGGACCACCAGGTGCTACGACAATTGCCGGCTCTGGTGATTATGTTACCATCAAAGGGGAAAAAGGCGCAGAAGGAAAACGAGGAAGACGAGGGAGGCCAGGACTCCCAGGACCAATGGGACCACCAGGAAAATCTGGAACTTCTGGGGAAATAGGCCTTCCCGGATGGGTGGTAATGATTTTATTCTTGATACATTCCAAATGAAATTAAGTTTTGTGAATAAAAACTATATCAATATTGAATTTCAATTTCATTGCATTCCAAAAAGAACAATTCTTACAAGGTTTGTATCGAGCCTTTTCACATATCTTTGAGATTTTATGATTGAATGTAATATAACATCTTCAGGGACGACCTGGAACTCCTGGAATTCCTGGTAGCCCGGGACCAGTTGGACCAAAGGGCGATAAAGGTGATGGCTGCCTAGTGAACGAATGTAGCAAGGCAAATGGAGTAAGTACATATATTCAATGTGTGAGAATTTCTTCAAGCGAATAAAAAAAATATGATGCCGATCAACGCCAAAAGAACGTATCTCGAATTTTCCGTGTAAACTTGCTCATTTAAATTGTTGGCTAAGGAGTTGCGTAACATAACAAATGTTAACAAAATTGCATCAATCTTTTATTTGATTCGTCATGATATATTTAAAAAATAGCATTCCTCTGGAGTTTGTTGGACAAGATATCTACCAATACGGCAATTTGAATGAGGTTTTGATACATTAATGTCATGGGACACCGATTATGTCCGAGTTACAGAGTTGATAGCAAAAGGTTATACGTACTTGAGAAGATGGTCTCTGGTGGTTGAAACTCTTATGTCTTTCCGAAACTTGGAATCTCCAGAGAGAAAATTAAAAAAAAATTCAAACGGCTGTTTGCCAGCAAAATTTGAATAAATAGAGAAAATGGTTCACAGGAATTTCTGGAAGGTTAAGGAATTTGCATTTATTTTTCAATTATCCGTGTCCATTAATAGCTAAATTCATTAGTTCAATTGAAAAATATTTCCATTCTCTTCAATTTTACATGCCAATAGATCGAAATCTAGTGGAAAAATTAATTAATAGAAACATTGATAACAGTATGTCACTATCAGAGAACATTAAGAATGAAAATATTCATCGAGCATCCGCCTTCAAGACAGCCCATTGTTGAACATGAGAGTGAACATGAATTATTAAGTGCATTGAGATATCCATTCACCAATGACACATTTCCATTGTCGTACTCAATTGATATAGGTTCCCAATCTTTCTCAGATAAAAGGGGAAAAGGGCACTGATGGATTTCCCGGTTCACCCGGTAGAGATGGGCGAGACGGCCAGAGAGGACCTCCAGGACCACCTGGGCCGCCTGGAATATCATTAATCGGCCAAAAAGGAGAGCCTGGTATTGGAAGGAGTCACGGGTTTGGAGACAGGGATTACTACGGTCCTCGCCAAGGTGTGTATCAAAAAATTTAAACACAAAGAAACATAATCCTCTCTAGCCCATTTTCTATTCGTCCAATTTTTCAAATTTCTACTCAATTAATTACACGCTGCAAGGAGCGCGGAGTAGTCTCGATGAGCTCAAAGTTATTCGAGAGCTCAAGCAATTGAAAGAATTGAAAGAGCATTTAGGTAATGCCCAAAGACGAACAGAAGTAAACAAAATCCCTAAGCAACTAATGAGTCTATTGAATTACTTACAGGTTCTGGTACAGCGTCAACAAGAGGACCGACTGAAACTACGACGAAAATTGTACCTGGAGCAGTCACATTCCAAAATACTGAGGCAATGACCAAGGTAATTGTTGATAATTGTCAATCGAAAGATGCATTTAATCTACTCGGAAATATTCTCCCCACAGATGTCAAGTGTTAGTCCAGTTGGTACTCTGGCCTACATAATTGACGAGGAAGCATTGCTAGTTAGAGTCAATCATGGATGGCAGTACATCGCAGTAAGCTCATCACTGCCCAATGCATTTCCAATGATAATCAATCTATTACACTTGAATAATTGAAAAAAAAAAAAAACTTCCAGCTTGGATCTCTCCTGCCGATCACAACACCACCACCACCGACCACAGTTCTACCCCCCGCCAATCCGCCCTTCGAGGCTTCGAATCTAATCAATCAAATACCGGTGAAAGGCGACGGTACAGGGGTAAACTCCAAATAATTTTCTTTCCAACTAATTCTTTCCAATATTATCGAATACTAATCATTCAGTTATTCCAATAATAAAATATTTGATTCTTTTAAAATCTACCAGTGGTATCCGAAAATGGTGAGAAAATTGAATTCCTCTAAATTGACGTTTCAATAATAATCTGACATTGAATGAAAAGCCATATTACTAACAATATCTTAAAATATTATTTCCAGTTGAGAATGGCTGCTCTCAATGAACCAATAACCGGTGATATGCACGGCGTCAGAGGAGCAGATTACGCGTGTTATCGACAAGCTAGACGTGCTGGATTGAGAGGAACTTTCCGGGCATTTCTAAGTTCGAGAGTACAAAATGTCGATAGTATAGTTAGATTAGGTGACAGGGATCTACCAATAGTTAATATCAAAGGAGATGTGCTTTTCAACTCGTGGAAGGAGATGTTTAATGGGCATGGCGCATATTTCTCACAAAATCCAAGAATTTACAGTTTCAACGGTAAAAACATATTGACGGATTTGACATGGTGAGTTTTTTGTCTATTTCTCCCAAAAATCTATTTTTTGTAGTTTCAATTGACATTTTGTTATAAATTTAAGGGATATGGGATGTAGACAAATATTTTATCGTTGAATTGAACCTTCTTATTTTCAAACTTTTCCTTGTTTTTTTTTTTTTCATTATCTGATTTGTCAGGCCAGAAAAGATTGTTTGGCACGGTTCCCACAAACTCGGTGACCGTGCAATGGATACTTACTGCGATGCATGGCATTCTGGAAACTCTGATCGCTACGGATTGGGATCACCCATTACTGGTGGTAGACTCTTGGAGCAAGTACGTTATTCATGCGACAACAAATTTGCACTTTTGTGCATAGAAGTTACCAGTGAATCAGTGAGGCGACGACGTAGCATCCATGACAATATCCATGACAACGATAATGCTGATTTATCCGAACAGGAGTATCAAGCTTATCTCGAAGATATTATGTATAATTAATTTGGATATTTATATTAATTTTATATGATATTTAAATATAGGAGCTACAATGTCCAAAGTTCAAAACAGTATAACGATAGATTTTTCTTTTTCTTGGTTTACTATTGTAATAATTATTTTCTGTTCTACTTTTTTTATTTTGAATAAATTAACGACAAGTGGAATGGAGAGATGATGTATCTATGTAATTTTTTTTCATACACTGAAGGATTAATGTTAGGTCAGATATGGGTTAGAGTAGAGAAATATTATTGAAAATATGCAGTATATACAATACAGATAGGTCTCAGCTATATCCCGATAAAAAATTGATGGTATATGTCGAGGATGTATTCCATACAATCTCATTTTAATTGCAAAATAACAGACGGATTTCCACTCTTCTTCTATCGAAATATTCAATTTCAAAGGGATTGAATGATTAATTTCAAAGTTGATATACCTATCATGTCGAGAGTCGTGCAAAAGTAAACTGTCTAGACATATTATATGGATTTTATCTAATTTTCTTAATCTTTCAGAATTTTTGAGAGAATTAAAGATTCATTAAAAAATCTTTCCATTTCACTTCATCATGAATTGAAAAAAAAAAAAAATTATGTCAAACAATATTGTTACTTTTCGAAGAAATGTCCTATTAGGAAATTATCGAAAAGACTGATAACTTCAGAGGCTAACTAGCAGCGACTTAATTTACCATATCGATACCTAATCCATATCAACGTGTGTTTTAATCCTAAAAAATCTCCTCAACTAAAGGAACTGAGAAAAAAATATCCAAAGTGAGACTACAGCGAATGATAAGAATACGTGCACAAGAGAAACGTTCACATTTAGTCAATATTTATGAATATGTTCGTTAGTAAATATACTAAAGAATTCAATAAGTAATGAATTTATCATAAGAATGACCCAATAAGTATCATCGTCCAAGTTAATGAAAGAAACCAACACCCAAGAATAAATAATACAATGTGTGCAAGTGTGATGGATATGCTCTCGAATTACTGCCATTTTTCTTGCATCGTATACTTGGCGTGAACAAAATGATACTCCTATCAAGACGTATAGTCTAGCAAATGGAGAAAATAATCGTTACAAAGAATATAGAATTCCTCTTTGATATTCAGTGGTATCCAATAAATTACTTATGTATTTTATTGATAATTCCAGAAAATTCCCCCTCACCCCCAACAGCTCTTCTCCAGAACTTGAATCTGAGTCAATGTCTGTACTATTGAAAATGTAATACTCAATTCCCGAATAATTCACATCTGAATGCACCCAACAATATACGTTGTATCACAGGGTTATACCATCTTGTAAAGCTTATTGGCTAAATTTTTGAAATGATCCCCAAGAATCTCTCAAAATCAATAACAGTAATGATTTACTCAGTATCATTTGCACCAGACGAAAGACACTTCCAGACAATTTATATGATTTATATACTTTATTATTGTATTTCTCAATAAAAAAAAAAAAAAACAATCAGAAAAATATGAGATTACAAATTTATTACTCCCACTTTGTACTTGAGATAATGGATAAAATAAAAAAAAAAGGAAGGAATAGTATAATTTTTTGTTACGTTTTAGTCAATCTTGGATTTTAATATAGTCACAGCTTTTTCAAACTTGAGTCCCTCCAGAATATATGCAAGATTCTCCACAGAGGCATCTTCATCAGCTTCTGCCCAAATTTTCAGCATTGTTTTGCATTGTTCAATCTGATTTGGCTTCGATTGGAAGAATTCAATCTGGAACAAAATGATTGAATAATGTGAAACTTCTTTAATAAATCTAGTCTAATATTTTTCATTGAACTTGAATAGTAATCAAAAATATATATGTATAATCAATATACCTCTCCACTATCGTATCCCAATTTTGCTGCTAACTTCTCCCAATCTTCTTTGAGCACTTCGGAAAGTTTTTCAATCATCTCCATACTCACTGGATTCAACTTTCTTGCTTTATTGTCTGTATTTTCTGCTTCAACAGTTTCCGACTCTTGTTTCAAAACGTCTTCATTAAACTCCTGATCATTGGCCTCTGGTGGTGTAGTTTCTTCAGCCTCCTGTTTCATATCAGACTGTGCCTGTGGTCGATCTCTAGCAATTTTCTTAATCATGAGTTCCAAATACTCAGGTAGCTTTGAAATTGGACAGTTGCCATGGACAAAGAAATGGGGACTTCTTCTAGCAAGTAATCTCAATGCCCTCCACCCAAAATTACCATCATTAACTTTCTTATATTCATCCTCGACCATTGCAGCTGGATCCAACTGCATAATAGCTTCCTCAAAGTAAGTCTCTAATGATGGCAAAAAATCGCGTTCTCTCGATTTACAAGCCTCTAAATTATTGGGACATAAATTCCACAATTTTGTTAGCTCAGGATTGCCCATGTAGAATTTTCCAGCCCCCTGTGCATCCCTCACAACATCCCCGATTCTCCTTCTCAATCTTTTAGATTTTCTTGGCTCATCTCCATCCCCTGATTCAGGTGCTGGTCTCTTAAATTCTGGACAGCCTTCGTTTTTCCACGAATTCCAGTGCTCCTCACGTTTGAGAATATTCTTGACGACTTCTGCAAAAGCTGGACCATCTGGAGGAGTCTCAACTAGTAGAGTATACACCTGATCAGTCGTAGATTTCACCCAGTCAACTTGATCTGGCTTCAACTCATGGCTTTCAGATTTAAATTTAACTGTACTGTTGAGGTATTGAAAGAGAATTAAAAACTGAAGGAGCACGTATCTTCGAAAGTTCGAATCTGATAATTGAAGTTCAAGTAATTTCTGATTAGTCAGATATTTAGCGAAATAAGGAGTCTCTTTGTGGGCTCCTTCTGCTGTACTCTCTCCTCTGATACCAGTAATTGGACAGGAACGTTGCTCCTCGAGTTTGAAAGAGGAGAAGGCAGAGAGAACATTGCCAGCATGAGCTGAGAAAACCTTCCAGTGAACTTTGTTGTAGCACTGATTGGGATTTCTGAAAAAGTCTTGTAATGCCCAAAATTTACGATATAAATTGTAATCAATCTGTAGCTTATGGTCTCCTTTTACACCGTCCACTTCCATGGGCTCTGTTACCTCATTTTCACTCTTCTCAGTGCCAAACTCAGTGTGATTATCAAGATTAAATTCACTGACAATATTAACACCAGAACGCTCAGAAAATGGAAAAAATTTAGCTAGGAAGAGGAGAATTCTCCCACAGAAAACAGTCTGTTGTGAGCGTGATAATCTACGTAGTAGATCATTGCACATTCTCAAGAGATTATTCTTGCAGGCACTGAAGAATAAATCCTCTTTCCAGATTGTGACATTATTCTCGACATAAGTGAATAATTGTTCACATTTGTCGAGTGTCATTGCATCAAACATGTCACTTAGGAGCATAACGGGCATAGTTGCTGTGGCTAGATCTGTTCTACATAGTTCAATTGTTAATGTTATGTATGATTCCAAGGCTTCGACACTTCCAGTTAGATTCTCACTCAGTAATGAGAGGAGAGTATCCCGTAAGGCCTGATCTACTGCTGCTTTTCGTTCCGTCTCGTTTGTACACTCGGCGACACATTTCTTATGAAATTCGGAGAGGTCTGAGGTCTTCAGACAGTGTGCCAAGTGATCCTGTTGATTTTGAATTTATTGAGTACATTTCCAGTGAAGTTTTCAAACGTTTTCATATAAAATTATAAATTATGGCCAATCTATTCGATAGAATAATCCAGGTTGAATGGGTGGATTCAGTTGAGGAATTACTAACAAAGGAATCGATTAAATAAGTTATTTCAATGTAAAGTTAATAACTTCATATGTCATTCTCAGATAATATGATTTCAAGTACTTATCAGTGGAAACAAAAACCGCTCGTTGTCACTGATTCTGTCGAATTGAAATACTTAATCTGGTAATTATTCGTTTTGATATTTCAATATGACTTTGTGTTGAAAAAATTATTAAATTTTTTAGCCTAAATTGTTGCCAATGTTTTTGTAAATATGGTAACCTTAAAATATCAGCATGAGAATTAAATAGATAGATGAACGCATCTACTTACACTGTAGTCTTTTCTCAACACTTCGAAAATCGCCATTTGGCTAAGAATACTCTGCAGATAATAAATTTTCTTTAATTGATTGGTTTTCCTATTTTTATTCCGTTATATTATAAACAGCCGCGAACAAATTCTCCAGGCAAGCAAGCGCAAGGTTGGGAGTTGGGTTCGTGTTTTTTTGATGGTGTGTCAAGGTACCTATTACTGTTTCATGAAGGCGCCACTGACCAAAACAATTTTTTTTGGAGCATCGTTTTTTGGGAATCATTTGGATACCTAGCTTTACCCCAACCAACCTCGTCATAACCCAGATCTACCTGTATTGTATTTAATCTTATTCCGGAATTTCAACTGTTTTGATGACTCCGTAAGTGGAAAGTTATTGTGTCGCTGATCTCACTGTTTCAACAAGGTAATTGTGACCTTATTGATTGAATTTTAACTTACATATGGTGTTTAGATAAATTTTGTACCAGTCAGTTTGTAGATAAAATATTTGCATATGTGAAATAGTCTATATAATTTCTGTCAACAGTATTGTTGTTCTGATGATTACTCCAAGAATATAAAACGTAGATTATTTTTGATAATTCTTTTTCCTCATTCGTCTCGATCTCGATCTCCAGTGAAACAAAACGATAAAATAAATATGGTGCTTTACATTTTGATATAATTCCTCAAAACTAGAAGAGAATGTTCTAGATTGAATGATTACATCCTGTTTTAAAATAAATCAACGAGTAATAATTTTTTTTCAAAACGAAGAAACAATATTGAAATAATTCTGGGAATAGATTAACTCATTTTTCTACCTCTAGAAATGCCAACAATCATTGGAAATGACGTGGAAAGGACAGGAAATCCCGAAACACCAACAGAGCCCACTTATGAACCTATGGAAACCAGTGAGGAGCCATCAATCCAGACCGAAGCTGATCAACTCCCAGTTCCTCAGCCCATCGACTCAGATGCCTTCAACATGGCAATTGACGTTCCTTACGTTGGAACAGACCCGCCAGCAGTCCCCAGAGTCATTTCCTCTGGTTCATTGATCGAAGTGCACGGAGACTCACAGTCGGAGGAGCAAATAACTCGAGCCATGTCGTTAGGCTCTACCAACTCCCTCTCATTCAATTCAGTCCCCTCAGGAAACGCCTTGGACCCTCAAACCTCGAGAGAAAGTATCTCCATCTATGAGGCTCGAGTTAATGTGTACGACCTCAGTGACGATGTCTATGAACCAAGGGAGAATGTCTACGTACCAAGAGAATCTGTCTACGAACAAATTCTAGAGCCCCTGGCATCATACAGTCCCAGTGAGGTTCAACAAGTGCCTGAAATAGAGACTAGTCAACCAGGACCAAGTAGATCTAATTCTGAACATACCCTCCCCAGATCCAAACATGAAATTGATTCAGGCCTCCGAGTGCCTCTCTACGGTGCCCAAGTGTGTCCCAAGACTATCAAAAGAGCTGGACCATACATCCTGGGTCCTCTCATAGGGACATCTCCAGTTAGAAGCATCGTCCAGTGTCTCGCGAAAAAAGAAGGCACTGACAAATACTATACAATCAAAATTTTAACACTGAAAGATGATAATGAATACGAGACTCAAGATGATCGTCAAGGAAAGATGCTGCTCCACGCAGAATATTCTTTACTGAGTCTACTCCAGAATCAGGATGGAGTGGTTCACCACCATGGTTTCTTTAAGGACTCAGCACTGGGAGAGAAAACCACACCTACTGGGAGAATCTACACTGGGAAAATTAAAAGAAGGCTCTGTTTAGTACTGGACTGTCTCACTTCGCATGATTTTAATCCGAGGAATGATGAGCTTTTAAATCTTCAGCATCATGTAATAAGGGAAAAGAAATTATCTGAGAAAGAGAGTCTCCTGATATTCACTGATACAGTGAGAATTGTTGCAGAGTTGCATAAACGGAATGTAGTCCACAGGGACTTGAAACTAGGGAACATAGTGTTGAACAGAAAAACGAGAAAAGTCACAATCACGAATTTTTGTTTGGGGAAGCATTTAGCAAGTGAGAAGGACCTGTTGAAGGATCAACGAGGGAGTCCAGCGTACATATCGCCAGATGTTCTCTGCGGAAAACCTTATCTTGGAAAACCCTCTGACATGTGGGCCCTTGGAGTTGTCCTCTTCACGATGCTCTATGGACAATTTCCCTTCTACGACAGCAGTCCAACTCAACTGTTCAATAAAATCAGAGCAGCTAATTATCACATACCGAATGATGGCAGAGTATCTGAGGGAACAACTAATTTGATCAGAGATTTGTTGGTCCTCCAGCCTCACCGAAGATTAACAGCAGTTCAGGTGTTGGAGTCATTGGGGCTCATCATAGAAACTTTCAAGGTACATGGACCAATGGGAGAGGAGGAACAGGTGGTGCCTGACATCACAGACTTGAAAGAAGATCCTTGTGAAAAGAAGACAGAGACGAATGATAGGAAAAAGCTGGAGTCGAGACCTTTTGCTGATTTATTTAAGAAAGTTTCATTTCAAGAGCAAATGCAGCAGATGATGAATCAACAACCGAGTCCTTTGACCCCCAGAACTCGTCCTTATGGGCAAATACCAGTTTACAGGGCGGATTCAGATCCCAGAGAGTTGACTCAAGCTGAATTAGATAAATACAGCCATTTAATCCCTAGAGACAATCAGAGGAACAACTCGCATGGATCCAGCAGGAGAGAGGGAATGAATTTGCGCACAAGATCAACTCCCAGGTACAGAGCTGCTTCTGGGTCTGCACTTCCTTCTGTTCGACAAAGTTCAAACACTGGAGGTCGTCCCAGTGGCATTCAAAACTCCTCGAATCCTCCCGTTCACAGCTCTGAAGCAGCACAACCCCAAGTTGTTGGTTTAAATCCAGTGAATTTGAGCAATAGAGCCGCTCAAGCCATTGGAACTTGGGCAGATTCTAGCTCTAGGGACTCTGGTTCTGGGGCTTCTACATCCTCTGATTTGGTGATCAATAGAGGTAGTGATAGACTGCAATCTTTGTTGAATACTGGAAGTCATGATGCCAATTCTAGTAATTCTGCTAGTTCTGGAAATTCTGGAATGACTCCCACTACCAATCGCTCTCTCTCAAGTCGTCCTGGGTTACCAATAAATACAGATGTATCTGTCTCAGCCTCATTTCTACCAGAGAGTCCAGCTCGTGCTCCATCAAGACCAGCTCCTTCTGTTGAGAGGCCAGAGAGATTAGATAATGCTGCACCATTGTCAGTCAGAGAGAGAAATGCAGAAATAGTAAGATACGCAAGGATGTCCGACCTTCGAGCGAGATTTGATCACGCGAGAATGTCAATGGCAATTCGTGCTCGTTTACTGAGTCGAAATAGCCAGAGGACAGCAGAGCCTCCAAGACCTATTGCATTGTCTAATCGTTCAGTACCCGATGTCGATACTCTTGCTCAACAGAGTCGATTCAGGGAAGCTGTTCTGGATCGTTTGGTGTCGTTCAGGGTGAGAATGCAGCAGAATAGGATTGATAATATCGAGAGGCAGATGAATGTGATGACTAGTTTGGATACGAGTGTTGAGAGAATGGAGAGGAATCTGGTGGCCAGAGGTAGAGGAATCCTGGGGCATAACCGCCACTCACCGTATTTTACGAGTTTACGATATTTAACAACAAATCAGAATGTCTCTGAGAGTGTCAATTCGAGGAGTGAAACGAATGAGAGAAATTCTAATTCTGTGATAAATAGTAATGAAGAGAGGAGAGGATTTCAGAGAAGGATTGAGAGGAGAAGCAATGAGTCGTACTCGGCTTTTCCCAATTTTGCTGATGCTCTCCAGCAACTGGCGACGAGGCTCAACAGGCCCTCACAAGGCACAGAGGGTGCTCAGGGGGGAGAGAGACACTGAGAGTAGGAGTTATGAGAGGAACGAAAGGAGTGAAGCTTCAGAGAGGAATAATAATTGAAGAATTGAGGTTGTTGTAATTATTTGTAGAGTATTTGAGGACCAGTGCCAATGTTCTAATGATTGACAGGAGAATGATAATCAATTCGTGCTATTTTTTATTACTGATATTTTAAGACATCAGTTTTATTTTAAAGAAAATGAATTTCGTACGTTATTGTGGAATTGGGTTTTCATTCAAATTGTGGGGTTCATTATAATGCAATCGTATTTTTTGGTGGATTTGACATAATCCATTTATTCTTTATCGATTTTTTTAGTTATTCGTATTGTCAAAAATGAATTTACGAGTTTAGGAAACACAATGTTCATTGCATATTTGACTTGACTTGAATTATTTCTAGTTATTATTGAAATTTGAGTGTTATGAATTGATGAATATTGTTGATTATTGGGTTTTTCATATACTTGACAATAAATATTAATGTCAAAATGAAAGAATATGTGTTTTCATTACTAATGCAATCAAAAAATATCAAGCGGGAATTTTGAATTATTCACAAAAATGGCCGCTGTAGGAGAGCTTCCGGCGTTTCAGAGACTCCGTGCTCTCTTTTCCGGTTCCCCGTACGCGTAGAACTCACAGCACGATGAAAGCAAAGGGAGAAGTAAGTGATTTTGCCATTAATTATGATCAAATATTGCTACAAAAATGTATCAAAATTGATCTAAAAAATTTCTAATTATATTTGTGGAGAAAATCTATGCAATTTCCATCTTATAATTTGGTCGAATTGATATTGGTTTTCCGTGGTTATCAAGACAGCATGGCACGGCCATTGATAGATCATAAAATATTATAAAAAATCGTATAAACTAGAGACTATTGTTATAAAATAGATTCCACATGTACCCTAGTATCAAAAAATGCTGAAATCTTGATCAATAACCAAAAAATTTAGTCATGAGATGCAAAATAAATCACCATGAAAACATAACCTAATTTATCATCTGCCTCTTTCAGTTGAAGGAATACGAGGTGATTGGGAGGAAACTCCCCACCGAGAAGGAGAAGACAACTCCTCTGTACAAAATGAGAATTTTTGCTCCTGATGCCATTGTTGCGAAATCTCGTTTCTGGTACTTCTTGAGACAACTGAGAAAATTCAAGAAAACTACTGGAGAAATTGTTTCTCTCAAACAGGTAAGTTTCTAGTAAAAAATCAACTTCATTCATTGCTTCAAACAGAATGAGACAATGCATTGTTTATGTAACAATAGATTGAAAAAATGAAAATCCAATAGAACCAATTCCTGGAGATTATTGTGTACTTTTGTACTTCAGTCAATATATTAACAGAGTTTAGTTGATAAAGTTGTAGTTTAATCCGAAGCAATTCAATTTTCTTACTTGTATTTTATCAAATTGTTGAAAAATCTCGAATCATCTGAATGGAATTCATTTTTTTTTTTTTTTTTTTTTTTGTGAAAATCAAGTGTTGTCTCAACTGGAAAAGTATGCATTCAAATTGTCTGAAAATTATGAATAATTCGGTTTTTATGATTTTTCTTTCAGATTTCAGAGAAAACTCCAACCAAAATCAAGAACTTCGGTATCTGGTTGAGGTACGATTCACGTTCTGGTACTCATAACATGTACAGGGAATATCGTGATCTATCAGTGAGTGGTGCTGTAACTCAGTGCTACCGTGACATGGGAGCCCGTCATCGTGCACGTGCCCACTCCATCCAGATTATCAAGGTGGAGATTGTTAAAGCTGCCAATTGTCGCAGACCCCAGGTCAAGCAGTTCCACGACAGTCACATCAGATTCCCACTGGCCAAGAGGATCCAACACAGGAACAGAATGCCACTATTCAGTGTACGCAAACCACGTACCTTCTTCCTGTAAACATTGCCGAAGTACTGATTTATGTATATTCCAACGCAAATACAAAGTACTGAGGTTAATAAAATTATGGGTTTATAATTTTACTAATTTTTGTTTTTATAATCCACATGAAGATTCCTCTCCTTTTGAGTAAAACAGAAAATCGAATTTTCGACAGTTAATGCAGGATTCAATGAAAAGAAAATGATCAAAATATTCATGATTAATCATGACTGAGAGAATCGAATGACAATATTGATTCATCGTCTGGTGGTTGCATCACGCCAAGAGAGAGAAGGATTATTTCCGCGGAACAATTCAACTGATGAAAAGGCAAAATTCGCGCAAACGTGCAAATGAATCGAAATGTCAGTTTTTGTTCATTTTTTTTTTCATTGTTTCTCTCTTTGATTTTAATTGAGGTGTTTCAGAATAATTCAGCATTTTTATTGGCTTGATTGAATCCTTTGGGATTAGAATTGAATATCATGATACAATTTCGTTTATTACTGATACATAATTGTCCTATCAATATTTCAGCTAATTTACATGCTCTTTTATGTACAAATATTTCACTCTTCAAACCTTTCGACACTTGAATCAATTGTTATTGTTGTTGGAAATATACTTACGCAGTAGTCCGATTACTTATTAACTACAGTATATTCTACCTCGACATGATTAATTATTCATCAATGGACCTTCTGTGTAATATTATCATACATTGTCCCTTAATACTGTTCTCATAATTTAAATTAAATAACTTCAATTACGAAAATAGAATGAAACCATAACGTACACAATTTTTTAAATTAAAAATGTTTGTATTACAACACATAAGAATGTTTATGATCTCATTATTTACGATACATAGCTAAATGATGAAACATAAAAGTAGAATGACCATCGCAAGTATTTTCCATTTCTACATTCTATGTAGAAATCTTAGACTATCCTTTTATTCAGGCACAGTCTATTTGATATTTTATTTTGTATTTTAGTAACGTTAGAAATCCTCCGAGTTATTGGAATTTCAAGACATTAAGTGAATAATTTTTTTTACAAACAGTGTTTACACAAATCATTTAAACAATTGTTAAGTGTCATAATTAATGTCACCTGTGTTTTTAATCTTGCCTCGAAGATACGTTAGATTTTTATATAACATAAATTTGAGATACACCAGTTGTCAAAGCATCGTATGAAAATTCAGTTGCATCATACTGACGACTTTGCTGTAAAATATTTCGGGAATACCAAATTTTTTAAAACACTTGTGCTTATCGTGGTGAGAGGAATGTTAGATGAGACCACGTTTTTTCTTATAGTCCTCGAGGTTCAATGATCTACGAGGGCCAGTGTCTTTTACATTGCTCACTGGTTTCGGTAGAACACTTACGGGATTACCTGGAATTATAAAAAGTATAGATAATACATTTGAGTGTGATCCATTGTAGAATTTCAACTAAATAAATTAATCTATTAAGGGTACTCACTTGGAATCGGCACTTCCAAATCTATCGTAATATCGAAATTATGAGCATTGAAAAGATCTTCAGTACTCTGTTTTTTCGGCACCTCAGGTCCATTCTCCTTATCATTCCCAATAACATCTCCCAAAATTGATACACTAGATTTATCAGTAATTGCTTCATCAATTACACTCTCTTCCTGCTCAGGCTTATAAACCATCCTAGGTTTAGTGCTTCGCCTAGTGAATGGATCATCCACCTTTTTCCCCTTATTTACCTTGATCTCCTCCTTGATAGCCTTCTCAGCCTCCTCAATATTCTTCTTCCTGTTTCTATCATTGATGTATGATATACTGGATATCGTAGCAGTACGCTTTTTGTCAAGTCCAGATGCTCGCTCCTCCAGTTCACTCAGCTCGAGATTGAGTTGACTAGCTCTGGTATCATCACCTCTAGAATTAGCAAAATCTCTCTCTCTTAACAGCTGTGCTTTTTTCATTGCAAAATTATAAGGTGTCGCCTTGAACTTGCCCTTTTCTTGCAACATCTTCTCAAAGGGTTCACCCTCTCGTTTGCGAGTAGCTTCAATGGCTTCTTCAATATCCTTAAGTTTTTGCTCAATTTCATCAGACGTTGGCATAGATATTCCTCCGATTGCACAATTCTTCTTCCACATGAAAAACTCTGAATTCGTAAATTGTTGATTTGAAACATACTCAAGCCTGTAGACTCTCTTGTCTGTTGCATGCCTAAGCACCAGTCCTTTATTTGTTCGTGTATGTTCAAGTTGATAGATTTTACCAGTCTCGCAGACATCAATGATCTCACCAACTCTGTATACAGGCTTGCCATTGTTGTTGCCAATGCCAATCCTCACAAAACAACCCTGAACGGCTCTGTCGAAGAAAGGGAGATGGACCAAATGTGCCATTTTGTGACGAGATAAACGAATTTTATTCAATTCATCCTTGGTATTCACGTAGAGTGGTTTCTTGGGTTTTGTCTTACTCGGAGCCACGGATTTTTTATCAGCATCTGAATCAGAGTCTCTACTGTCACTGGATGATGATCTCCGTGCTGACGTAGTCTTGGGAGTCTCCTCCTCAGGTTCACTTTCTGAGGATCCACTGTCGTCTGAGTAAATGTCTGAGGCTTTGAGCTTTGTTTTACTGCCACCTTTGTGATCGTCATCTAGCTCCTCCTCATCGTCTTTCGATTGAGCTTGTTGTTGTTGTTCGATTCTAGCTTTTTCTTTCTCCTCGCGCTCTCTCCTCTCCTCTCTGCGAGCCTTCAGCAGTGCCATTGCGTTTGATTTTTTGTCCTGTTTCTCTTCAATTGTCTTTTTACGATCTTTTGAACGCTCTTTGGGATCTGGCGCTCTCTCGTATTTCTTCTCACCCTGACTCTTTCCTTTCTTCTTGGACTCTTTCTGCTTGCGTTGTTCTTGTTTTTTGACCATGCGTAATTTTTTCTCTATTTCGAATCTCTTTTTCATCGCTTCACGTTGCTCTACTCGCTTGTATATTTCTTGTTCTCGTTCTTTTTCTGTCATCTCGGCGAGGCGTGCTCGATCCTCAGCATCTCCCATCAGATCATCGTCGTAGCCATCGTTGAACTCCTCTTGGCTTGAGTCTGAACCACTCGGGTCAGAGTCAGAAACTTCGCCTGAATTGAGATTATCATTTTTATTCAAACATCATAGAGGAACTCAATACTAGTGTTGTAAAACGAGATAAGTTGCTAAAATTCGATTAAGACAACAAAATTTTCATAGAGATCTCCTTTGTGTAGCTCTTATTTTTCTCCACAAAAAATGTTTCGAAAATATGCAGATAATTTACATACCCTCTTCAGGTTCGGACACCTTAGCCGGCTCATTGTCACTGCTGCTATTCTCAGAACTTGATTTTGTCACCTTTCTCTTTTTTCGGTGGCTCGACTGCTTCTTATTCTTCGTCTTCCCTGGTTTGGCACTCCAGTCGTCATCAGATTCAGTGGTTGCTGAGTCCTCCGCTTTAACATCCTTGTTTTTGCTCTCCTTATTCGTCTGAGAATCACCTTGGCCTTTGGTTTTCCTCTTGTTCGCCAGCGATAGGAGGTCCTGATGGACAATGCAGTGCACTCGTTACAATTTATTTCAAAGGATACTTCAAGGTTATGAACTATTTCGTTTATTTTTAATCATTCAAAATGAAGGATCCAATTTATTAGCGCATGTAAAATATGAAAAATTACTTTAGAAAATATTTTAAGAATTCTTTAGAACTTCAACTGGAACAAATCATTGAAAACGTGCAGAAATTATGGTTTCTGTAACCGTTCCAAGGTTTAAGACTTTACTCAAGGTTACAGATATTTTTATCAGTGTTTTGAGTACATCGTCTTCTCTTTTTTCAGAAAAATATTGATAAAGTGCCTTATGATAAATTTGCAATGATGTAAATCAAGATTGGATTGAGAAAAATGAAAAATCATTTTTGTTTAGCTTCATGAATGATTGAGGTTAGTTACATTTTCCAAGTCACTGCCGCTGTCTGACGCACTTCCATCGCTGTCTGAATGTATGAGAGCTTGATTCTTTCTCTTGGGCATTCTCAAAGTAATTCCAACTTCACAAACTGATTATTCACTACTAAAAATCGTAATAAAAGCCGAGAGAATGAAAAGAGAATATCTACTAGAAAGTCAACGCTATGGCGCTATTCCTCAGTGGCGCAGTGTTGCCAGATGAGAATCATGGCTATTCTCAAATGGCGGCACTTAAAATTTCCTCAAAAATCCTGAAACGATTGAAACCAAAAAATTTCAAATTTCTCATCTCTCTCTCTCACTCCGAGGACGTCTCGGTGCTCTCTCTCTCTCCGCATTGCTCCGCGTGATGTAACTGCCAGGCAATGGCTGATGGCATTATACGGATAATACATCATACATAGCTTGTGTGAACCATTGAGTGAATTGTTTGTCAACCGTATGAATATTGATCCGCAACCCACAAAAAACTGCATTCAGTTACTCCATTTCATCTGTATAGAGAAGTTTCCTGTTAATCAAACGAGTAAGTGATCTAGGTTATATTTACATTGACGGATTAGAGCAGGTTTAATGTGTAATTAGAAAGATGTTGATGAACAAGCTCAAAGATTTTTCTAACGACAACTTGATTCTACTGTTTTTTACATTTTCCAAACTCTATTGAAACGAAAATTATTATTGGAGAAAATCATTGGGAAGTCGTTCAATCAACGAGTAATTTTTACAGGATCTTTAGGATAAATTTCTTCGAGACGAGTTTTTCATGGAATAGGAAGGATTTCCGTAGTGTCAATGTCAAATAGTGATAGTAAAATAATTTCCACGTCATGACAGAGTGTTTCAATGATTCATCAGTTCACTCTATTATCACTGTTTCCAAAATAATTAGAAATTGAAGGGAGACATCAGAATTTTCATGGGGATATTTTTTAATTTCAAGAAAAGTCCTTGTGAAAATTCAAACACCTCCATTGGATTCAAGGATATTCGAAAACTCGTCCTGGAGTCTCGTGGAATTATCTCGTATTATTGTTCAATATTTTAGAATGGGTCAACGTCAGGATCGACAACGTGAGACATCTCCAAGGGTAGAATTCGATCCAGAAGGTGATAATGGTCTAGTCCTCTCCTCCACCTACATCCCAGAAGAATTACTTGGTGAAATATTCTGCTACATAGACCCAGTAACCCTCCTCAACTTTCAATTAGTCTGTCATCGTTGGAAAGATATAATCCAAGACTATGTCTGGAGGAAGAAAGCCGAATTGATATTCGGTCAGTCCCTGCAATCCATCAAGGACCTTCCATGGTGCGTCTATTATCACATATGCAGGAGAAAACTATTTGAGAAAAATTTAGTCAAGAATCACTCGGGTCAAACCGGATTGGATAAGTCCTGGCATATCATCAGTCAAGGGGGTGATCACTGGAGGGTGGAGAAGCCTCCAACGGGCGTTCCACCACTGCCGAAAGAACCAATTTTTGAGGGAAATCAAAGTTGCTTTGCAACTTCTTATTACACGTGTACTAAGTGTCAAGTAATTGATCTTGTGGCTGAAGGCTTTAATGCTCAGATTCTAGATAATTTCCAACCGCCTATAATGGTAAATATTTGAATATGTTGGCAACTCAACAATAATTAATCACCACTAATTCAACATTGCTTCCAGGTAGGTGAATGGTATAGCGCAAGATGGGATTGTCCAGCAATTTACGAACTGTTTGTGACTTTAGTAAACGATAAACGAAAAGAAATTGACAAATTCCAATTTTTTGACGCCATTGATGGTTCAAAGCAGAACGTATGGCATCATGTGAGTATTTCACTAATTCCCGTGCAAATAATCCCAATTCTGATGATTCTGATAAACCGCAGGTATCGCATGAGTTTAAAAACTACGGCCCAGGTGTCAGGAAGATAATATTCCAACACACTGGCAAAGATAGTCTCTTTTGGGCTGGTCACTATGGTAGCAAAATGGCTGGTGCCTCAGTCGTCTTCAAAATCCCCCATGAACCCCCAGCAGTAACTGAACCAAGACGAATCTCTTCAGCAAGCCTCGACATTGATGCTAAGATGTATTACGCTGACCTTGAGACAGAATCTGACTCAGATTTAAATGATTGAAAAACACTAAAATGTAATTAATTTACTCTCTAAATGGATATACTGTTTTTATTATCACTCTGTTGCCGGCAACATATTTCGATAGTTTATTAGCACTTTTTGCATAAGCCGAATGATTTTATACATTTTAATGAATCAACTCAATATTTAATGATAAATAAATTGAACCAAATAATCGAAAAATCTTTAGCTTGAGTTCATATTCAATCTGAATGCGATTTTCACGAGATTTTAAGGGACAGTATCCTCATAAAATACGTAGAATTTTTAAGGCTGCGTACATTCTTCCAACGACCCAAAAGTTCAAATTTTCTCATTTGAATAATACTTCATGCTCCTTGATAGCCACAAGGTTCCTGTTACTTGCAGCACAGAGGAGATAGTACTTAGTACTATCTCCTCTATGCTTGCAAGCTTTATCAATATCTCGATGCTGTGGGTCCACTCTTCGAGCATTTCCATCATTTCATAATTTTTTCCGGGTTTTTCGATGGATCTTGAGGATAAGACATCATCTAACAACATCTTTAAGAGCATCGAGGTAAAACCCGCCTGAATTTCAATCTCTTCTTCATCACTCAGCAAATGGAATACCTTGAAAATTTCCCGCTCCGAAGAATTGATATACACAGTTCCTTTGTTATCGACCATTTTCAGAAGATAGCATTATAATGGAAATACATCATCTTTATGAGTCATTTCGAGAATGGTTTATCAATCGCATCGCACGCACAGCTGGAGTCCATTTGTAGCGAGAAAACACGGTTATATCTCCTCTCTGCCTGTGGTACCTTGGGAATAAATTTCTGTAATCTTCAGGTTTTGTAAAGAAAAAGTGCCCTACGCACTGTTAATGCATTGATTGTTTGACACTTCATTGAATTCTCTATTCGACGTTAAATCATTCCTCTTCATCATAAGTTTTTGAAAAATAACTTGTGATTGAGGGGAGATAGCGAAATTTCTATGAGGACTTTTTTGGTCACTTTCATTTTTCCCTACAAAAAATATCTTCATAGAAATTCCGCTATTTCCATTAGATCCTGAGATATTCATCAAAAACTTAATTTGGAGTCACGTGGAATTATCTTGTACTGGCGGCGTATTATACCAAGAGGAAACATGTACATCTATCAATGTAATTAACAGATGTATTATATTTAAGAGAAGATTATTATTATTCGAATATTTTAGAATGGATCAAAGTCAAGATCGGCAACGTGAGACTTCTCCGAGAGTAGAATTCGATCCAGATGGCGATAATGGTCTAGTCCTCTCCTCCACCTACATCCCAGAAGAATTACTTGGTGAAATATTCTGTTACGTAGACCCAGTAACCCTCCTCAATTGTCAATTGGTCTGTCATCGTTGGAAAGACATAATCCAAGAGTATGTCTGGAGGAAGAAAGCCGAATTGATATTCGGTCAGTCCCTGCAATCCATCAAGGACCTTCCATGGTGTGTCTATTATCACATATGCAGGGGAAAACTATTCAACAAAAATTTAATCAAGAATCACTCGGGTCAAACCGGATTGGATAAATCCTGGCATATCATCAGTCAAGGGGGTAATCACTGGAGGGTGGAGAAGCCTCCAGTAGGCGTTCCTCCTTTGCCAATGGATTCAGTTTTTGAGGATAATGAGAGTTGTTTTGTAACTTCTTATTCCCTGTGCATTAAACGACAAGAGATTGATCTTACGGCTGAGGGTTTCAAAGCTCAGTTTCTGGATAATTTCCAACCACCTATAATGGTAATAATTTCGATATCAAAATATCGTTGAGAAAATTATATATTTTAGTAGAGAAATGATAGAATGAGATGATTGAACGTAATTTTTAGTCATTTTATTCGTAATCTTCCTCTCGATTTCAAGATATTCAACAAAAATCAATTGATTAATCTTCTGTTATTACTTTACTCCTGATGTCAATAATTAATCAACACTTATTTACTATTCCTTCCAGGTAGGTGAATGGTATAGCGCAAGATGGGATTGCCCAGCAATTTACACTCTATCCGTGACTCTAGTTGATGATGCGAAAAAAGTAATCGACAGGTTTGAATTTTCCGATACTATCGACGGTGCAAAGCAAAACGAATGGCAACATGTGAGTATTTCACTAGTTTCCATGTAAATAATCCAAATTTTAATGATCTTGATTCATCACAGGTTTCGCATGAGTTGAAAAACTACGGCCCCGGTCTCAGGAAGATAATATTTCAACACACGGGTAAAGCTCGTTCCTTCTGGACTGGTCATTATGGTAGCAAAATGGCTGGTGCCTCAGTTGTCTTCAAAGTCCCCCAAGAACTCCCAACAGTAACTGCACCACGAAGGATATCTCCAGCAAGCCTCGACGTTGATGACGACGTGGACGAGGATGATCCATATTATAAAAGGAGATGTTACGGTAAAATCGAATCGAAGTCGAAAATATCGAAAAAATCTCGAAAGTCGAATGGAGAATAATATCGATATTGATGATGACGTACATCCGGTAAACAAATGCAGGCGCGGGCGCGCGAAGCGCGCACTAAACTCAGAAAACATATGCTAGTATTGATGAAGAGGCATATGCATACCTATAATATGCACTAACTATCGACTGTGACGTTGAGTTTCGCAGGCCGAGGACAAATGTCGAATAGAACAATGATTTTTTATGATTATTAATGTATTAAGGATTAAAAGAAAAATGCATTTAGAAAACAAGTAGTTCATAGGCTCCTATGTGGCAGGAGTGAATGCGGCAGCAGCTGAACGTTTAACAAAATATGTAATTATAACTCGCGTTTCTTTTCGTTTCTACTAATTTAATTGGTAATATGCTTCCGAATGGATCTCGAATCACTGTAATATCGTGTGATATTACAGACAAAAAAAAACATTAAATTCGGTCCACCAGTTTGAATTTAGGTATTAAAAGTTGAATATCTTCGGAACCTATCAGTCGATGTGGTTCATCCACAATACGGACCTTCATTATTATAAGAACTAACATACTACCAAGTTTGAACTTTTTTTTCCTGTTATTTCCGAAGTTATCGTGCTAATAGGTAAAAAATAGAAAATGGGCAATATCTCGAAAACTTTCAATGAACGGGTACACATATTATAATTGATCTGGATAGAAGACATCACGACGAATATTTTGAAAAAAAAAAAATTCAATCGGTTAGATAGTTTAGAAGATATTTAAGAAAATAATTTTATACATAAAGTTGAATATCTTCGAAACCTCACAGTCGATTGGGCCAATCCACAATACCGACCTTTATTTTCATAAGACCTAAAATCCTACCAAGTTTGAACTTTTTTTTACTGTTATTTCTGAAGGTATCGTGCGAACAAGGAATTTAGGTGAAAAATGGAATATATCTGCACCTGCGCCACTGCCCTATGGAGTTAGTCCGATTAGTGATGCCGTCGATAATAGACGCCAAATATTTTGGAGAGATCATCACGGCCAGAAAAAAGATAGAAATCTTTGGATTCGTCGCAATCTCAAAAGACATTGGATTGGTGCATCTCGTCACGATTTTAGGAGGACTTGTCTTACCTGGGTCTCGAGTTTTTCTGTATTTTCTGTTTTAGTATCGCCGATATATCGACGATAATAAAACAGAAAAAACAGAAAAAGTCGAAACTCACTCACGATACGTTCTTCCGGAATCGTAACGAGATGCACCGATCCAATGTCTTTCGAGATTGCGACAAATCCAAAACTTTTGATGTTTTTTCCGACCGTGATGATCTTTCCAAAATATTTAGCGTCTATTATCGACGGCATCACTAAGTCCGATCGATACCCAGTTCAATCTAAGGCAGCAGAGAATATTCCGCGCGCAATTATCACTGAATACCTAGGCGTAACAACCGAAGACAACAATGATATCCTACTATTCAGAATCTGACTTGGGCTAAAGTATTTGGAAAATTGCACATTGTAATTAATTCCATCCCTAAAAGAATTTGCTATTTTTATCGTCACTCTGTTGCTGGCAACATATTCCGACAGTTTGTTAGCACTCTTTGCATAAGTCGAATGATTCTATACATGTTATTGAATGAACTTGATATTCCATGATGAATAAATTGCGCCAAGTGATTGAATAATCGTCAGCTCCAGTTTATATTCAATCTAAATGCCATTTCCACAAGATTCTGAGGGACAGTGTCCTCGTAACATACGTAAAATTCTTTAGCCTGGGGGGTCGCGTACAATCTTCCAATAACCCAAAAGCTCAAATCTTCCCACTCGAATAACACTCCATGCTCCTTGATAGCTACGAGATTCTTATTGATTGCAGTTTTGTCTACGTCCTCATTCAACATCTTCTTAAATCTAACTGCGTTATTCAAGAGTTTGTGGATGCTGTGGGCGCACTCGTTGAACGTTGCCATTATTACAGAATTTTTTTCGCATTTTTCGATGGTTTTCGAGGATAAGAAAACCCCTTCGAGGATATCCAGGTGAACGTAATGCAGTAAACAATTTTTATCTCCAGCTGTTAGTTTTGTTGGAGTTATATATTCTGCTTGATTCAATAAATTCTCTCGAATGTCAGAGACGTCCATAGAGCAGTTATGGCTGTCATTCTAAGAAGAAAAATCAGATACAACATTATTATTACAATATAAAAATTGTACACTGACCAAACTGGAAGATAAGTCTGACAGAATTCATTTCGATTTATTAATTCATTGCTGATTTGGTTATGAATATTAAATTTGTGTGATGGACATAATTGATTTTCTCACCCTGTAAATCTCAACATCTGAATCACTATCATCAGACTGCTTGGAAGCTGCAAGGTTCCTCTCTCTAGTTGCTCGTCTCCCCAATATCGGAGCACCTTCGTCACTCACTTCACTAACAGCTCCAGTTCCTTGACTCATTGAATCCTCCGACGTTTGAAGGGAATAAACTAAAACGAGTTGAGAAAAATAGCTATAATGATTACACTTAGATAAGAATATGTTTTCAATCCATACCTGACCCTGACATCACAGGACTCTGTTCAGGACTCCGTTTTTTCAAAATCGAAGTGACTTCCGGAATTTTCTTACTACCCACAGGACTAGCATATGTTTTCGTAGGACTAGCGACAGTCTCGGGAGGCTTGATGAGTCCCAACAAATTTTCTGCAATGGTACTTGAGGTTTTACCATTATTACGATCCTGAATATCAATAGTGTCCGGTCTAGCATTGACAGAGATCCATTTGGCAGCAAGAGTGGAAATCCCAATTTTTTGAATATGTTTGAGAGTCTCTTGTGCCTCCTCCACATAAAAAACATCGGGTCCCTCATTCTTGTCGAGCTGGGCAGTGGATCCTCCATTTTCCAACACAACAGCAAGCAATTCAGACCCAAATCCAACGACCAGGAGGAACCACTTTCCTTCAAAAACCCCAGAACAAGAGTTTTCCACATTACCCTGGATCCCTCTTCCACACGAAGAAGGATATACAATTTTCCAGAGTACTAGAGACTTTGTCAACTCCCTCTCCACAAGATTAAGCAGTCCATTCTGTCTAAGAAACGAATGGACATCAATTAAATCATCTTTAGGCAGATGAGAAGATAAAAGATAACTCTTGTGATAGAGGCACGACCCAAGTATCGTATAAAGCCTCTGACAGTCAATAGGATCCTCATTCCAATCTCGATAATCCATCGCCTCCATTTCATTCAGAGCTGCATCAATCTGAATCTGTGCATCTCTGGGTAAATTTATCATCTGCGCAGCACCGATTATTCCCTCGAATTCACATTTTTCTCGACTCTCTAGTTTGAATTGGAAGGAAGGATCTTCCCCAGAATTTTCGTCCAACGGCCTAAAATTGAAAAAATTCGTGAAAATCAAGCAAAAGAAATGATCCAATGTCTGATGATTTTTTTCTACACTGAAACATTTGTTCAAACTCTGGTAGGTGAATTCTAGTGTTCGAGTTATGTCAGCAACGAGTACGAGGGATTCTTCAAGGCTGTACCATCGTCCAGGTATAGCCACGAGGAGTAGATACTCATCTCGAGAGATATACACCACGTGAATCTCCTCACTACCAACTGATATCGTTGTGCTAACTGCTTGAGATCCAATTGTATCGGGCAGCATGTGGTTCAGGGTTATAAAGGCACCTCTAGCGGAGCACAAAATTGACTGGGAGGTTTTGTTTTCCGATCTTGGGTACGTGTACATGACACCCTGCAGCTCTGGACCAGTTTCAGAGAGACCAGAAGTCTGTAGATAAATTACTCCGAAAGAGTAATCGAGTAGAGACTCCATCAATTTCTTGCTTTCTTCTCTGTCAACGAGACGACGAACTAGTGGCGTTTGTTTTGGAATGTTTGAGGGGACAGCTTCGGTGGTTACTTCTATTCCAGCTACTCTTTGTAGCTCCAGTTTTATCGTAGTAGGGGTGGTAATTTCCGAGAGAATGTGTTCCAAGTTTTCTGAGGTGACTTCTCGAGAGTTGATACTTCTCAGCCAATCGCCTATTTTTATGTTCTTGTTTTTCATGGCTTCTCCATCTGGAATGAATCCTGCTACCATCACTCGAATTTTATCGGAGAAATTTCCTGGACTGATGCCTAGGAATGCCTCGCAGAGGGTTGCCCTGCGACCTAGCTTGTGACGTTTTTCTGGGTCTACCCATACCATGACTTCTCTTATTTCTCCTGCCTGAATGGACAGAAAAAAATTCGAGTAAAATTTTCGAGTAAAATATTCATCTCGAAAACGAGCGATTTTAAAAATATTTTAGAAATATTTCGAACATGAAAGGGCTTTTGACATTTTTTTTATCATTACTCATATCATAATCGAAAGAATTCAAATATTCATCTGTGGTTTCGATTTGATTATGATTTTTTAATTATGTTTGTAAATTGCATTGTGAATATTTTACCTGATAATCCTGAAATTTAACTTCTTTATTCCCATTTCCCTCTTTCTGTTGAATGCCACTATCATTCTGTTTCGATAACACATTTTTAGATTTCTTTACTCTCGTACTGTATCTTTTGCTCTCCCTTCGTTTTATCAGTCTCATCAATTTACCGGCTCTTGTACTACTGCGACGTCTCATCAATTCCGGTGGCGGTGACTCCATCTGCTCATTGTACGATCTGTCATTGTTATTTTGCGCCTCTGGAGAGGACTCAATGTAAAATACCTCACCCGTGGGGCCTATCTCCAACTCCCATTCGACAATCGAGCTATATATAGAAGAGTCATTCATAAATTCTGCATAATTCAATTAAAATTAATAGATGAATAAAAACATCCCAATTATCATCAAAAACTCAAAATTAATTCATGAAATGATGTAAAAAGCATTCAAAAACATTATTCAACTCTCAATCAACTTGTTCTATTTTTTATAGAAAGGAAAACACAATTGTTAAAAAAATGCAATTCACCTCGCAGTATCAGAGTAATACGATCCAGTACTCGAGCCACTATCACTTGCCCACCAAGAGTGTTCATCCTCATCGTGCTTTTCACTTTCATTAGTTGAAACTGGGCCATCACGCTGGTCCTCAGATTTCAACGAACTCTTCCTCTCAGAACCATTCATCATATCAAATTAAATAAAAGCTCTCACCCATTAAAAGCTCCATTACCATCTCTATTTTATTAAAACCCTTCTAGTGGTTAAATCCAATTCTCCAAAAACCTGATCCCATACCTGGGATCATTATCCCTGCGTACCTCAGCGTCTACAGTTACGGAAGAGTGGGGGGAAAAATGCCTTTCGTTCTCAGAGATCGTAGTGGGGACTCGGAATACGTTGAGGTACAAACAGGTGTTAATTCAGGGGGTCCAACTAATGAAAATAACAGAATCGTGCTTAAAATCATCTATATATTTAACATCATCATCAATACAAAATCGTCAACCCTATCCGTGCAATAGAAAAATAGTGATTCTTACAATTCCTGGACAATTAGCATGAACATTCACTAGATTATTATAATTTTTTTGTCTCAAACTTTTGTTCATCAATTTTAAATCAATTTGAAGGCACAGTTTATGATTCCATTCATAATTAGTCTTTGAAATAACTTTATTTTCTAAAATGTAATGTACGTAGCAAATAAAAAGTGTCGTCATAATCTACTCAGTCATAAAAAAAAAAATATATATAAATTATAAAAGACGAATTATCCAGAGTCACAATGAGCAAAAATTTAGATTTATCGAATAGATTGTTTCAATTTTGATGCAACGGATTTGGGCTCGAAGGAGCCTTTCTTCTTTTTCGTCGGATCTTGTTGGAAGCATTTCCACAAACGAAGGGTTTCATCTGCACCAGCACTAAGGACTGTGGTACCATCTGGAGACATTGCTAGGTGGAGAACACGAGCTGTGTGACCAGTGAGCTCAGCTACTTTGGTCATTCCTGGGTATTTCCAAATTGTCAATTGATTCTGAGCATAACCATGACCAGATACAATTTCTTTGTAGGTGGGAGACCAAAGAAGGGAGCACACTTGAGATTGGGTGTCGATGGAGTTCATGCAGGCTCCAGTGTTGCAATTCCAGAAGCGAATTGTTCTGTCAGCAGTTCCTCCACCACTGGCAAGAATATTTGGCTGCCATGGACACCAGGCAAGTGCTTTTACCGCAGCCTGATGCTGATTCATGGTGTAAATTGGTCGTGTTTGTGCCTGAGTTGTTCCAATCATTGCTGGCCATATCTGTAGCATATTGTCATTACCACCACTGGCTAGGTATTTTCCATCTGTTGACCATTTTAAACCACATATTTCTTGGGCATGAGCGTGCACTGACGAGACTAGATGATCACGTTGACGCACGTCGTGGTGGCCGAGGGTTCCGGCTCTGGAATTTAGTGAAGAAGCGAGTGAGATTAATACAATATTTCAGAGAATGAAAAAAAGAACAAATAAGTTATTAAATTGTTAATATATTTTTACCTGCAGCCACTAGTAAGAATATGTGCATTCCATGCCAACGATCCAACCCTAGCAGAATGGCCATTCATAATCCTAACTCGTTTCATGTGACTACAATCCCACAGTTCAGTATTTCCACTAGTGCATCCAACAGCCAAATAAGGTCCCTCCTGAATCCAAGACACTGAGCAAACATAGTCATTGCCCTCCAGTTCAAACAACTGTTCAATTGTTCCAGTTCCAGCATTCCACAAATAAACATTGCCACCAAGGGCTACAGCTAGCACATTGCTCGACGACCAGTCGACCAAATTCAGATAATAGTCATCCACAATCTCAGGTGCATCGAGAATACGATCTGGAGCTTGAGGAATGTATCTAGATGATGTTTTTATGCTAGCTGGAGTTTTTGATTGACTGTAAACTACTCTCAGGGGATTTTGATAACCCTCTGGTGGCTCTGGGGCTTTGTTTTGGTAGGAGAGAACCCTCATGTTGTTGATGTCACCTCCATGAAGATTTTCACTTATCAAACGCTGCATTTCTTTTTTTGAGGGACTTATACCATCGGTTTTATCACTGTCTGGGTCAGAAGTGTGTTGCTGCAATTTGTGGTAGGCCAAGTCGAAATTTGTTGTTGATCTGGAGGGAATAAATCTATCTCCACCACTGGGAGTTTTAGCTGGAGTTGTTGCATTTGCACGACCTGGAAATTTTTGTTCTGACGAGTTAGGTTCAATTCAATTATACAATAATTTAATCAAAAATTTGGAGATAAGATCGAATAGAAATATGTTGAAAAGGAGGTAGAATTTTTTTTGTTACTCACTTGGTGACTTTTTGGCATTTTTATTCGGTGTCTTTTTCATTTTCAAGTCAGCACGTTTCGTTGGAGTCTTACCAGGGACGAGACTCACTGACGAGGCATTCATTCGTGAGCTATTCATACTGATGTTTATGCTGCAAAAAATTACAAACATTCTGTCTGTAATGCTATCAGAATGTATTTAATATAAAAGACTTTTGAAATAAATTTTTTACCTTGAAGTAGAAGCATCGAGTCCTTTTTTCTGCCATCTGGGGAGAGGCCCTTTGATGGCTTCGTCCATTCGGGTTAAATTGCTCAATTCTTTCTGATATTTAAGATGAGACATTATTTCGATTTGTTAAATCGAGTGAAAATGAAATAAGTCACTTAAGGGAAAATAAGAAAGCCTCCAATAATTTTTGTGTGATGTGAGAAGGACAATGGGTCCCTCAATGATCGGAGTGTACGTTGAAATGTTCGTGACATAAAATCATGGGTTACTCTGTGTTTATTCACTTTCTCGAAGAAGTAAAGAGAATAAAAGTCTCCAATTGTAACCACTCTACAATGTTTTTTTTTCTTCAAATGATTATTTAATTATTGTAAAAATTCACTCCGATGTACTGTTAGTGCACTGTGCAACGCCAGCGGTTTAAAGGGACAGAATATATATTTGGAGAGGATGAGTAGATAGTAGAACGACGGTTACACTTTTTTTGAATATGATGTGATTCGAGTAGTCACCACTTGGTGGCTCTCTTTTATTATCCGCCGAGTTTTCCCTCGGCGGATAAAACAGTGTGTACAGTCAGTGCAATCTCTCTCGGTATTCACAAACTAATAAATCGACTCGGTTGAACGGAGCAGTAGCTGTTTGGACAGTGGGTGGTTTAGGTGTGTGCGCGCACGGTGGAATTTGCTTCTCATCCATTTTCGCATTACTCCGAAAACCGGACAGAAGACTGGGGGGGGGCAGCCATTTTAAGGAGAATTACTGCACAATCCTTAACATAACAAATCTAATTGAGAATTAAAAAAATCCGTGCAGTGTTGTTCCAAAAAAAGTACGAGTCAGTCACTTCATTGTCAAAGTAACTGTCATGTGTTTGTGTTAGTGAGCGTGTGCGGTAGGTTGCCTGTCTCGTATGACGTGCTTGTAGCGTTCTTGGTGGCTGTCAGTTGGTGTATATACTGTACAGTAGTAATAGTGTGCCGACGTCCTCGGCTCGAAGCGGGTTTCGAGGGTTAAGTTAATTCGTTCCAACAAAAAATATCGAGTACGTGAGTGTGTGTTATTTAAATGGTCTTGTATTTGTATCAATTGGAGTAATAACAAGCCAGCGGATTACACGAATTAACGTAAATTGGATAGAGTGATAATAGAGTAAAAAAAAAGTTGAGTGATTATTTCATATGCATTATTGTGAATAAAACAAGTGAGTGACAGGATATATAGAGGTAATTGTTGGCGTTGCCAAGCGCGATACAGTACCAACTTTGGTGGCCCCAAGAGGAACGGCAGTGGCGGTTGTAAGTGACAGGAAAGATGGCGCAAGCTGCGGACGAGGAGTGTTGACCTATTTCACTGGCCCCCCACAGAGTGTACAACTTTTTACAATTAATCAATCTACGTTAATGATAACAAAGACGAATTGCAGACAGCAGCAGCATCAATTGCTTTGTCACTCGAGTCAATATTGTCACCTGCTGAATTATCAAAATAATCGAGCAAACAGACCTGACGTACTGTCGTCTTAATACCTCAACAGATAAAAAAAAAAAATCAAAAGCCCCAACCATTACACTCCCCCTGTGAGAGGAGTGTGAGTTTTTCGTTTATACTGTTTATATAAAAGCCGCAGAAATTCTGAAAAAATTTGATATCCGTGGAGCCTTGGCAGGCTCGAGCACGGGCGGAAAAATGGGCAACAATGCCGCAACAGCTAATAAAAAAGTTGACGCTGCTGAGAGTGTCAAGGAATTCCTCGACCAGGCTAAAGAGGAATTTGAAGATAAATGGAAGAGAAATCCAACAAATACAGCTGGACTCGATGATTTTGAGAGGATCAAAACACTGGGTACGGGCTCATTTGGTAGAGTTATGATTGTCCAACACAAACCTGCCAAGGAGTATTATGCCATGAAGATACTTGATAAACAAAAGGTGGTTAAATTGAAACAAGTTGAGCACACATTGAACGAGAAGAGAATACTTCAGGCAATAAGTTTTCCATTTCTTGTATCGCTACGTTTTCATTTCAAAGACAATTCAAATTTATATATGGTGCTTGAGTATGTACCTGGGGGTGAGATGTTCAGCCACTTGAGAAAAGTAGGACGTTTCTCTGAGCCACACTCACGTTTTTATGCTGCTCAGATTGTCCTTGCTTTTGAATATCTGCATTACCTTGATCTTATCTACAGGGATTTGAAGCCAGAGAATCTGTTGATTGACTCACAGGGTTATCTCAAAGTCACTGATTTTGGATTTGCAAAGAGAGTGAAGGGTAGAACGTGGACTCTGTGTGGTACACCCGAGTATCTTGCACCTGAAATCATCCTCAGCAAGGGTTACAACAAGGCTGTCGATTGGTGGGCACTTGGTGTTTTAGTTTATGAAATGGCTGCTGGTTATCCACCATTCTTTGCTGATCAACCAATTCAAATTTATGAGAAAATTGTTAGTGGTAAAGTGCGTTTTCCATCACACTTTGGCTCTGATCTCAAGGATTTACTTCGTAATTTATTGCAAGTAGATCTTACAAAGAGGTATGGCAATTTGAAGGCAGGTGTCAATGATATCAAAGGACACAAGTGGTTCGCAAGTACAGATTGGATTGCAGTCTTCCAGAAGCGAATTGAAGCACCATTTATACCAAAGTGTAAAGGACCTGGGGATACCAGTAATTTTGATGATTACGAGGAGGAGCCACTTAGAATCTCAAGTACAGAAAAATGCGCCAAGGAGTTTGCCGAATTTTGAAATGGTTGAACACCAGATATAAAAAATAATAATGATAATAATAATATATATATAAAAAAAATAACAACCTTTTAAACTGTACGTAAAGAGTGATACATCGCACATGGCTCGAAATTTGAAATCCGTTTTTCGGTGAAAAACAACAGCGGGTTTGTATCGAGTGACTGATCAAACACCATTATGAAAATTTCATCAGCTGATGAGGAAGTAAAATTTGAGGGACAAGCACCGTGATTGGTCACTGTTGACGAACGCCGTTTGTGTTTTGCACGAAACTCAAGTTAAATAATAATGGAAACCCTCTTTACTTGTGCTACTCATAATAATCATAGCAATGAAAACGAAAACAAATACAACTCGAGTTCCGCCGCCCCCTCCCCCCCCCCCCCTCCCTCACACCATTCCAGACTGGTTGAGTGTGTGAGTGTGTCAAAATCAAGTACAGCAGGTGTATTCTCCGAGCTACAGCGTCAAAAATTATCAAGCAAGAATGTTCGTTGAATAATCATCCTAGCTGTGATTATTATTTTTTTAATTCAATTGGTTGAGCATTTTGTTGTTTCAAATAAATGTTGCAACACCAATTATCCCAATGAACTAGTCGTCATCGCCCTCTCAATGAGGGAGATAAATAGAAAAGAAATCAATGAAAAATAACATGTTCCGCATGAGGATGCAATCGAGGAATATTCACATCAGTGACCTAGATGAATCTCAAGTCAGTCTTTTCATCAACAATATTTATTTCATAAAACGTATCCAGATTGTTGTACCTCCTGTTGACAGGAGATAAACAAACAATAATACCACTTCAAATTGAAACGAAGAAGAGGAGGGAAAATGTCTATCGATAACATCATTACTCTGAAAATAGCATTACTAGTCGTATTGACATCTCTATGTTTAGTGGTACTCTATTCCCCCCCCCCCTTCCCCACACGATGTGTGATACCGTACAATTACATATTTCGAATTCAAACTGGAGTACAGTTGACTCCACATATTCATCCCATTAGAAAAAAACGTCATGAGCCCAAGGTGACGAACATGTTGATTCGTTATTATCCATCGATGGAACTATATATATTTGGTCTTCTCGTCTCTCATTATGCAACAAATACGTATTCGACATCACAGCAATTAGTACGAGAGAGTAAATGGTATACGATGTAAAAATCCTTTTTACATCGTGGTGTCAAGTGCATCAGCAAAAAAAAAATTAATCAAATTCCTCATCCGTGGAGCTGAATGGAACCTCAAGTGTTTTAAAATAATAAATCCAAATTTTTTGTGACACCTCAATATAGAGGCTAAAAAGAAAAAAAGGAGTGGTAGTGAATGCTATTTTTTCCAGCTTTGTAAGTGAAAAAATATATATATATATATCTACACATATATATATCCCTCTAGTGACCTTTTTATTTGAAATGAGAGTCATACAAAAAAACATTATTTCATCAGTGATCAATGCTGTGACTTTAGTGTATGAATTTTCTTTTGATCAAACATCATGAAAATTCCTATAAAAATGATTATCAAGAGAATAATAAAAGTTGTATACCAAGACTAGTTATAGGTCTATCGTCCTCGAAATCAACAATACAATCTGCAGGTCTCGAAGAATAAGTTATAAACATTATTTTCAAAGAAAGTTATTGTTTAACATTAATATGAATGATCGTATTTTTATTATTATAATCAATAGAAACAAGAAAATTGGTATTTGAGCGAAACTCCCGAGTGTTGTGTGATAGAGTAGAAGAAAACAAAAATAGTAAAGAGAGTAACTTGTCATTTTTAGATAACGTCTTTATAAATATAGTGTATCTTTCTCCCTACCTCAGGAACGCATATATGCCATCTCGTCTCTGGTTTTTTGCGCAATGTTAAGAGTAATCGCGCAATCTTGTGTTTTTTTTTCTTTTTTTTTTGAGAAAACTTATCTGATTCTAAAAAAATGGCTTTTTCGACTGTCGCATTGCGAAGGGAAGGAGACAGTACTTTGGCAGAGTATTATAATGAAGGAGACTAGCCTGACAAAATAACTTGGCATCCATTGTACATACAATCTAGAAATACCGGGTTATCCCTATGTCGTTATTTTAAGATCAACATGAGCGTGTTTCAGCGGTCACAGGTTTTTTTTTCAAAAATATAATGAAACGAGTTTGAATACGAACACCAATACATGTGACACAGATAGGGAGAATTTTCAAATTGAGAAATATCGATCACTCGTGGTTCTGACACCTTGCGTACTGAAAATTACATAAAGACTCGTGAGGAACTATTTATTAATATTTTGATTAATTTATTGTTTTTACGAGGGGGGAAGTAGTTCATTGCTGAATCGCTCTCAGCGATTTTAAGGATCAAAAGCTAAATTATTGCGTTAACGAGGTGCGATATCTTTATCAAGTAACCTTGACTGATAACAATACCAGGCAAGTCATTACTAAACATGTTTTTTTTCTTTAAAAGTAATCCGTTGATTGTGATATTGAATGGGTCTGAAAGATAACAGCATTGTTGCGCAACTTCTCCTCTCGCTGAATCGAATCTCTTCATGTTTAACAGAGGTAAAGGATTAGCAAGGCAATCATAGAAATGTAAAAAAAAAAAATTTTCTATGAATATCAAAAAACTTGTTTCCCCTGTGCCTCTGGTCAGTTAAATAAATAGTCAAAAATGTTATTTTATTTTATATCTACATTTCGAATAAAAAAGTTGGTGGAGTTGAGATAAGAACAAAAAAAAATATAGTGAGTGAAAATGAAAGGTAAATCCTTCTTCTCATTTCCCACTTCAATGTCCAAAAAGATCTGAATAAAATAAATGGATGTGAAAACAAGAGAAGAATCTCGGGGTGGGTGCAATGCAATAGTAATCAAGCAGTTGATTAGCCTGTTTTCAACAATCAATAAACCACAAATGTCCAAGTGGAAAAAAAGTCTCGAAATAAAATTCGTTTACTTTGCTTGTATTGATGTATGTGTCTCAATTTTTTTCTCTCTCGGCTATGGTGGAGGAAAAATACTTTTGAAACCACCGAATAAAAAAAAAAGTAGACATTGAAAAATCCGTTCGGTGTAATCTCGATGAGATAATCATTAATAAAGGGTATCTAATCAATTTCAAAATTTTGTAAATACAGATATATATATATATATATATAGCAAAGAAAAAGGCATATTATTATTATTCTTGAGCGTCCAATCAGCGCCCTTGACAATGTATTAAAATATGAAAGAAAATAAAAAGCAGAAATAGGTATTATGATTTTCCTTGATCGTCCCTGCGTTTTCGTACTGGAATAACCACTAGTGTCCGTCTCTCCCCTCTTCCTTAACTATATAAATTCGCGCAGATCATCTTAGAGTTATACTGGTCGTAACTGCAATGAAATGAAATCGTCTACGATTACATAAAGAGTGACGATTTAATTTCTGCGTTCCTGTGTTTTATATATACACATTCGTATGAAAGGAAGATATGTTTGAATTTAGGTTCTATTTGTGCGTATTGAGCACAGATATTATGCATATTGGATATAAATTGAAGAAATATATATTCTCGATAAAATGCGGCTTGTATTGCCTCGAGACGAAATTTGTGATTTTATTGATAATACTTTTTTTTTCATTAGTTTTGAGTTTCTTCTGTGCAATGAAATATCTCATCTTAGAGCTCACAGTCTGTATTAAAAATGCAGGGAGATAGACAACCTGCTTTAAAGACAAGATAAATGATCACTTGGTTATTTGAGGCAATGCTAGCCGTCTGTCAATGTTGTTTTGTCTATTTATAGAAGCGAAATAATATGAAAGAGCAGATTGAAGAAAGAAATTAATGGGGGAAACCTTTGCGAGAGAAAAAAATAAATTTATGAAGTATCCATTTAACGTCAACCACGCGTATTTATTATGGCGCGACATCGTCGAGTGCCTCTTTATTCATTTTCTGTAGATAGCTGAAGTTTTCATAATTAAATGTCTCAAGCTGAGTAATTAGTTTCTTGGTTCTTCTTTATTTCTTTTGAGCCTTTTATTTCCTCCTTTATTTTCAATGTGACAATTAAACTCGTGCAAATGAATACAGGTGAGAGATAGAGATAGAGAAAGAGAGAGAGGGAGAGAGAGAGAGAGAGAGAGAGAGAGAGAGAGAGAGAGAGAGAGAGAGAAAGAGAGAGAGAAGGGGGGAGGGGGGGTGGGGGAGAGAGAGAGAGAGAGAGGGGGGGAGGGGAGAGAGAGAGAGAGAGAGAAAGAGAGAGAGAAGGGGGGAGGGGGGGGTGGGGGAGAGAGAGAGAGAGAGAGAGGGGGGGAGGGGAGAGAGAGAGAGAGAGAGAGCACGCGACGAAACAAACATACAAAATTAATCATCAGTTGAATATGTCAATATTTAATTTTAGCCTGATGTTTCATTCTTTAAAATCGCAGCTGTATGGAATATCTTGGGCTAATTGAATTTCATTTCTATTCCTGGAAATCTTAATCAATAAAAAAAAAGTGAGACATTTCAGTTGATTAAGATTATCTGGTAATTCTCAAGCAAGAATAGATGTCAGTGGAATATGTCAGATGAACAGATCTATTTCTCAATTCTGGCTCTGTGCAGTGTATATTTTATTCATGACATAACGGGTACATGAATGTGAAATATTTCGACTCATCTTTCGCTGTGACGAATGGCATTATTTTACAAAAGAGAGTTGATAGCGGGCCCCCAATAATCTCATTCTAAAAGCGTAGTCCATCGACCCAGCTAATTCAATTATCCATGCTGGTGTATTCTTCCACCCAGTCAATCAATAGTACCGCGCACTAGGTATTCCGGTTGAGTCGCCCCTTGAGTGAGGTGAGAAAAAAATAATAATAATGAAGTGTCTTCGATGTTACTTTTTGTACCTTGCGTTCTGCTGGTCATAAAATTGAGTGATGACAAAGGAAAGGAGAAAATATGAACATATCACGTCAACGTATTGTCAACTTTTCACATGAATTTACAGTGAATGGGAAATTTAGTTGGGAAGTATCAGATGGGTGCAATCTATGCAGTGAGCCTCGTCTGATGTTAGCAGATGTACTTTCTGCGTTCGGACATTTGAGGAAAGCAATTATGCTTTTGTTATGAGATCTTAACAATGAGTTTATTCGTAATAATGTACAGTACACTGAACAGGATTACGTAAGGGGTAGGGGAGTGTGATTGTCTAATTGTGGGGGGGGGGGGTGCGAAAGTGGACTTTTCCATATTTTTACTCTTGAAAATTCGGTTCTATAGTTACCAATAAATTCACACTTTCTCATTATCGATTTGGTGTTGAGAATGAATGGAACAAATGCACGTAATTCATTTGCAACAACTACCAAGAAAATCGATGATATTAATTAAAGTGAGACATTGTTCTCAGATGATCAAATGTTAGTTTCAGAGTAACTCTGTGCAAAGTTCAATGTGAGACTGTTCAATGCATCAATTTCTCGATGATGACTTTTATGTTAGTGAGGGAGTTATAGGATTCTTTGAGTAGAATTTTTTGAGTTCCTTTTATCCATGGATTAGAGAAAATGTGGATGAAGTGATATAGGCGAACCAACATTTTTCCAGTACAATCCTATTGTCTTTTTACCTTGATGTCTTGCCGAATAAAATAATTGATAATGAAATAACAGAAACAAATCGAAAACGTGTGGGATATATCAAGGCCGGTGGTTTTATTCTTCTCTCGATGCATCGAATTACATTTATCAAGAATGTTTAACCGTCCAAGTTGGGAGTAAAAAAAAAGCGGATGAGTGAAGATAACCACACGGAATAGTCGAGTTGATTGAAAGTAATTCTGACAAATTGATGAGTATTTTTGTCTGTTTTTTTTTAGCGTCGTTTTTATTCTCATGAACTCCCAATGTTATAAATGCATGTTATTAATACTCATTTGGATAATGAAATTGCCAAAGAACGATGAAAAACAATCATAAATTTACAATTAAATGTAGAATGACTTGATCTTTTTTTCTTTTTTGCTTCTGGTGATTTTATCACATATTCGTGTTAATACAATCTGTACGACAGTTCAACTGTCACAAATATTTGTTGAGTACGTAGGCCTCTGGGGGTGTTTTTATATCATAACAGTGATAATTTGACCATATGTCTAACACACTCGATTGACGCAAATTGCGTGCGCAACGTTTATATCGTACGACTCATTCGTATCGTATTGTGATTGCTGTTTATTTTTGTTTTGCTATTCGAAAGTCATCGTTTGAGCTCATGATGATGAATGCACACGTCTCAGTGGAGATGTCTAGGAATCACAAGTCAGATTTTTGAGAATGTAGAATAATTGCTTGAGAAATTGTTCATAAGTTACGCGGTAATTTCGTTTATATTTTTGTGAGAATGCTATGGGAATCCCGCGGGACACTTTGCTCCGCTAGGGATGACACTGAGGCAAAAACCATAGAAAAAGTGCGTACCATACGGGTGAAGCTACTTTTTATTGACAATTATAAATAAATTTCGTAAAAGCTTTTCTGTTCGTAGCCGGAAATCTCTCCAATAGGCACTCTTTGAACAAATTTGGAGATAAATTTCAACGACAATGGTCGGAGAAGCTGGAAAAGGGCGATTTCGACCGTTTTTACCACCCCATCCAATGTAATCTCAGGTTTTGGTCTCGGTGCTGCCACCTGCGTCGAGTTTCTCATGTCAGGATCCCCATTGGTTGGAACCTGGGATGGATAATTTTCTATCTCAGTTTTAAAATCTCAAATGAAATATGGAAACAGGTGGAATATGTTTTAGCACCGTGTACAATCTTTATTCAGTGCGGTTTTTAACGCGTTCATCTACATAATTCATCAGTCATCAGTGAATACTTTGAGAGACTGGAATTTTAAGGTAGTTATCTCGCTAAGGGCCGTATCTATTTTTTTCGTTATCCGATAAATCACACGCCGTATCGTTGCAACCAAACTTTGATGTTACATCATAAAGACAATGCCCAGGTCTTGAGCATGTAAGGCAGATTTTTTTTTTCGTCCATTTTAGCATAAATACTGTTTTTAATAGGAATTTCGAATTCTTAGGAATCGAATAAAAAAATAGTAGGTGACAGATACATGTTCAATACACGTGCAGTGAAATAGTATATTTCTAACCTAGGGAGGTAAAATAAGGGATCCCTGCCCACGTGCAGAATTATCAGCCGAGCCGAAGGCGAGGTTGATAAGCACGTGGGTAGGGATCGTTTATTTTACATTCCGTGGTTAGAACAGAATTTTTCTCCATGGTGCAGGCGGGAAGTCAGATTTCCCTCCCGCGTAGCGGGAGGGAAGTGTGCACTTCCCGCGCGCCGTGGAGAAAAAATGATCAAGTTTTGAGACGCAGAATCGAAGATATTCAATATTTTAATTTCCTATGCTTTATGTATTAAAAATGGCCAGGGTTGTACGAAAAGCAAACATTGAAGCCTAATATCTTCTATACTGGCAGTCAGAATGACGCAAAATTTTAACAGGAAATGCATCACGTATATATGAATGCCTCCTATAAATTTGAATAGATCGGTAAGAAAACCGATTCACGCGATAACTACCTTAACCAGAAATATTTCTCACGTAATTTGATAGACAATTTCGCCTCATGAATGAGATAATTAGATAATTCAATTACGGACATTAATTGATCTCACTAATTATCCAGTAATATCCATTACGACATTTGCATCATGATTCGAGATATAATAGTCCTCTTTGTGACTGGTTTACCATAAATTTATTCAAGCATTGTATACCCGTCATGTGTTTAATCTGCCAATCGTGATTGCATTTGAGGTCTGGAAAAACGTGCAATCCGTTAGGGAGCGCAAAAAAATGATATCATTTGAATTATTGGTAGAAATTTTCAGAGTGAAATTTGAAATGAACAAGAGAGAGATACGAGTGGTAAATTGAATTTCAGGCTTTCGAGCTCTCCGCAGTAATCGATTGATGATTGGTATTAGGTGACAAACGTATGTAGAGATAGAGGAAAATACGCGATTTATCAATCATCCACACATGCTCGACATTTCAGGTTCACTGGGATGAGTTGATACTGATTGATCCAACACTATCTCTTCTCTATATTTCTCTACATACATTATGTATTGGAATAACATTGTCTATGCCAAGTATTTTCCGAGAATAATCCCTCGAATGTGCATTGAATTATTAAGTAAATTTCCAGCAGTTTGTCATTCATTGAAATTCATCGGGTGAATAGTTGACAAGGCTGATCGTTCTCTAAAACCGAAAATTTGGTTAACCATGTTTTTTATCAAATCCGGAAATCAAATTGTAAATCTCGACCCGGGTCAATGTCTCGCGAAGGTTATGAATTGTAATAAGATTCAACCCGCCCGCTTGTCAAGTCCTTGATACAGAGCGCACGGTGGGATTGATCATACCGCCGATGTCAATGGAAAATATAATAGAGGAAAAAATTATGGAGGACCTTGGTCACGTCCAATGACATTTGATTTGACCAAAGTCCTTCGGCTCACCCGCGACCCTGACTACACGCTTGCCCTTTGAATGATTTGTTTTAGTTTTTGTAATAAACATATAAATTTGTCATTTTTTGCGTGTCCACTGAATTGAATTCAATGCCAAATAAACAGTCATCTAATGTCACTTGCTGTTTGTATTTTCAATTTTACATTTTTTTTATGATTTCAATGGGAAATTGGGAAATATGATTTACATTGCAAGAAAATCTGAAGCAAAGGAAAAATCCGAGAGGGTGACGATGACAATTTTATTTTAATTAGTATATACAAGAGATAAATCATAGGTCATAGGGATTTAATTCGGCGCGTGATGAACGGGAGATTAGTGTGAATGTGACATGAGTGCATTAGAAAAATGTAATTAAATTATGTATATCATTGTTATGTGTTTAAAATGAAGATGAGAAAAACAATATAATTATTAAAGAATCTCTGTGGCGCAATATGTAAGAGGTTGGACTGAATAGAAAATATTTAGGACAGCTAAAAAAAAACTATGGAATGGAAAAACATGGGGGAGGTGGATTTTCGATTCATGTCAATCTCATTTGGACTTTTACCAGTTTATATAGATTTTTGTTGGATACAGCTAAAAAAAAAAGTCTAAGCATAATGAATGGATGTGAGATAATTGAAATAAAAAGTAACGATTTTCACATTAAACGGAGTCATGGAGCCGATATGTGAAAGTCATGTGTATGCGAATGGAGAACCAAAATTAATGTAAACACTCATGAGAAAAAATAAAAAAATGGAGGAAAAACAAGATAAATAAAAGTGCGAGAAAAAAAATTGATCGCGCGTCGAAGCATTATAAATTCGGGTTTGTCGCCTTGTGATTACGTTTTATGGAGTTTAGATCACTACTCGCTATATGTAGCTGTTAAATGAAACAGGAAAAATGAATACAAAGATGATTATAACATAAGATATGTATTATTTGGTCTAGTAAGAATTTATGATTCATAGAGACGAAGAAGAAAGATGATTTACCAATCTCATTTTTTTGTAAATATTAATTTAAATAAATCCTATTGTAAAGATTGTATGTCTTCAATGTTATTATTTCTAACATTTTTATGTATTTATCAAATTGACATATCTATATTCGAAAACAACTGTTCCAACAGCATCTCACTGAACAATCCCTAAAATATAATATTATCTCGAGTAATTTATTCCTTTCCATTAAAACTTTTCCACTCAAGGGATGACATCAAGGAGGTAAACAACACTATGGTACCACTTGAGCTTTAAAAACTTTGAAAAATCCTTACCCGACATTTGAACGCCTGTCATCAATCTTTATCTATCTAATTACTCCTCCATTTGTTTACCGTAATACTCTCCACGATAATGTCGACGTCTAGACACACGGAGAAAAAAGTACAGTAAAAATTCGGGTGCTAGCACGGTAAAATGGGTGCAATCGCCAAGCACCTGGAATCTTCCTGTAACTACAGTAATTTTTCATATATTTGTAGGAATTTTTCTCGTATTTATATGAATTTTTCTCGTGATTATAGGAATTTTTCCGGTGCTGCATAGGAAAATTCCAGGTGCTTGGCGATTGCACCCATTTTACCGTGCTAGCACCCGAATTTTTACCGTATTTTTTTCTCCGTGCACTGACCACTGACTGAATGGAGTAGCACGAATCATCTGATCATTATGAACAATCTGTTTATGGAAAAATTTATCCCAAGGACAAAATGAAGAAAAAACGATAACCAAAGGAACAAAGTTATGTGCATAAAGATTGGAGGAAAATGGAGCTAATAGGATCGCTGGTGATACACTAGCAGTTGAATGAACCTGCTATCGAGAATACCAGAAGGGGATTGAGTATAACAAAGGGGGGGGGGGGAGGGGAGGTGGAGAATAAAAGCGGATCTTGTGACGTCAAAGCTCGTCATCCAATTATTTTGACACCTGAGGGCGAAGTGAAGCCTCAGTTAATAGAGAGAAGCGGGGTTATTGCCCGAAACTGCGTAGCGAAATTCAACTCAGACCCTGGGCTGTGTTATTGTCCCCTCGACGCTGGTTTGACGTCACATGGGCGGGGGGGATTTCGCTCTTATCATCAATTTAAGCGAGTGTACTTCATGCCTCCTCTTATAATAAACAAATAAATGAATTATCTATAATGATAATAACAATTATCTATAGCAGTGACTTTCTACCCTCAGGTCAGTTACTCTTGATTTCAGTTTATCTTGACTCTTGTACAGCAGTGTAAGTTGAATATTCAACTATTCAGTTGAGGGTAATGCATGACACCATGCTCCAAAACTCTCTCGGGGATCCCTGGTCATCTCGTATACTCTCTCCACTCTGTGAGGTGCTTTGTAATCCCTGATATATTGATTACATTATGCTCCTATAGTATTCGCATAGAGGTGGAAAATTCTATAGGATCATGCATGAGACAGTTTGTCAGTTATTAAGCGAGGTTTCAAATTATTATATCGTTGGCTTCACTTTTGGGAGTTTTAGATATGGATGAACAAAATTGAGATGCAGTGTCAATAGTTCATCGGAATTCAGAAAGTAATGCTGAGGGTATGAGGACTTTTCAACTGGACGACATTTCAACTAAGGCTTTTCAACGGTGATTATTCAACTAACATTTTTAACTCCGACCTTTTGACTGAGATATTCAACTGAGATTTTTCAACTGAGGTATTTGAACTGGAATTTTCAAGTAATTTTTCAAATTCTGAGCAGAGAAATAAATACATGGATGATTAACGAACATGACGAATCAATGTATGAATACTGATTCATACATTCATTCAGTATATCAGTACTCAAAATTCTGAAACTATGTTGAAATAATACATTATTATAAATTTATAATGATGTCCGTAAGTAATGTGTTTATGATGTTGTCGTGTGCGGGAATTTCAAAATTATTCATGAGTTAAAATGGCATCAGTTGATGATTTGTTACTTGAAAAGATGTTAGTGGAAATGTCGTTAGTTGATAAGTCGTTAGTTGAAATGTCATCACCTATTCTTGTCAGTTGGAATGTCGTCTAGTTGAAAAGTCGTGGAACCATGCTGAGGTATAGCATCATTCAAAAATTAGTAAATTTTATTTTGTACATTTTACATAAAATCTTGGAATTAAACATCCACAACATCCATTCGTCTTCATCCACTTATCGTCCATAAATCATTTTGCATATTCCCTGCGGTACGATTAGATCAGTGTCACCAGAAAATTTTAGAATATTGTAATATAGATATCCGATTTGATTATGAATAATTTACTCGTCGACATCGCTTTAGCCAGCAATCTCCTTGGGAAATGTTATAGAACCTATCCTCTCTCAAGTTCACCATAAATCGAATTATGGAAATTTATTGACGATTTGAGTTACTCCATGACTAATTCTCAATAGCAATTATGCTCAATGCGATATTGGATCGTATCCCACAGGTTAACTTATTGCGGTATTACAGAAAGAGCCATTGTCAACCAATAATGGTATTACGGACACTATTGCTGGTATTATACAGTTATAATTCAGTTGAATTAAGGTATTTGTATTTTAATGATTTGGGGATATTGTTGACAGTATTATCGGAGTGTAAACACACGATCGTTTCAGATGTATTTTGTCTAGTTAGTTAAAATGATTCAATTGAGTATTAGTGGAGTATCGAATATTTTGGACGTCGACGAATTTGGGATACATGCTGGGGTGTCTATCTGTCTAGTTGTGAATTTGTTTTGAGAAGGGTCCGCCGTGTAGTTGCTTATGCACATTGATATATGGGAGTTGTTCGAGATGATTGTATATAGTATCTACTGACAATACTTCAAAAGATGCGAGGTCATAGTGGGTTGTTTTGAATGGATTGCAGTGAAAGAGACCCCCGTTCAGCATTCCTATAGTTCATCAATTGATCGATTGATTCTTCATTATAGTTTATTTTTTAACAAGACTTACGACACAATTTTACAATAAGAGTATACGAAACATATTGCTTATGTGTATGGATTACACATGCTCACATAATAAATAATAATCTGCTCACATAATAATCTGCTCAGAAAGAACGAATATTGATCAATGTTAAATCCAAAGGGATATCAATTGTTGAGTTTTTAGTTTTCGCCATGCTTTCTCATTGTTCTTGTTCAACTTCTGTGTATCACAGTCATCGTTAGTATTGGGGTGGGTCGAACGTCACGCTCGAATTCGTTCTGAATGTTTTCGTGTTTTGAGGGTCATCAAAAATATGGATAGCTTCAAGGATAAATTGTTTATGTCATATCAAGTTGGAAAGGGGTTTTTTTTCCTTTACGGAGACAATTTTCTTTTCTTCACTAGAAATGTAATATCACACAAAATGGAAGTGGCGACATGTGGCTTACTCGGTCTGAGACAATAGCGATTGGAAAGAGTTGTAGTTTCAAGTTTCTACACTGGTATTCTCCTTCTTTTTTATACTCCTCTACTCCTGTAATTTTCATTTTTAGTTTCATACCTCTTGCCTCTTCTGCTCGAGTAATTCTCTCGTACTGCCTAGCCAACTGATAAAAATTTCCCCTCGCAATTCAATCTCATTTCTTCCCACAGCATTTCTTTCCTCTGTGCGGTACACAAAGATAACATGAAATGATGAATTCGAGGTATGACGAAAATATGATCGAAACAACAGAAAAGTAGCAATCACATCTTTTGATGTTTTCTTGAAGATCATATAAGTTTTCCCTTGCAGGGATTTCACTGCAATGTAACTTGTCAAGTGATTCAAGTTCTTGGCACACAAAAAACGTTAAGTGTAGCTCACCCTTTGCAAGGTGTAGTTCACCCTTTCTTAAGTGTATTCTACACCGAATGAGAGGGAAAGCTCCTTAAGGGTAAAATACACTCTATTTGAGCGTGGTTTACCATATCTCGGTGTGAACTACACCGAATATTGGAGCATTCCAACCTGAGCACATTCGGCGTCGACTACACGAACTGTATATCTCACTTACCCCAAAAATGAGAGTGGAATCTTGAAATAAAAACGAATGAATCAATATGTTATCAATCAATATTGTTTATTATGCTTCCCCGGAAATTTAGAATAATACAATGAGATAATGTTAACTCGCAGGGAAACTTATTCCAAAATAGTTCAAGTATTTCAGCAACCACTCAATAGATCCAGCTCAAATTTCGCACTAGTAGGGGAGGGTACGCCAAAACGGACCGGGAGGGCAAAACGGACCCCGAGGGCAAAACGGATCATGTAATTTTTTTTTCTTACTCGATTTGGCTATAAAAAATAAGCCCAAATCAAGTAATATATATAGGTCAAACGGTCTACAGTGGAGGCTGGAAGATCAATGCAAGGGTCAAATGGTCTACAGTGGAGGCTGGAGCATCATTTCAAGGGTCAAATGGTTTGCAGTGGAGGGTGAAAGGTGGGTTCAAGGTTCAAACGGTCTGGAGTGGAGAGTGGAAGGTCAACTCAAGGTTAAGCAGTGTGAGGAGAGGCTGAAAAGTCAATGCAAGAGGCAAACGGTCAAAAGTGGAGGGTGAAAAGTGGAATCGAAGGTCAAATGGTTTACAGTGAAGAGTGGGAGGCCAATTCAAGGGTTAAATGGTCTACAGTGGAGGCTGTAAAAAGAATATATATATATATATATATATGGGCATATATCTCACTTATATTCACTTATATTTCGGTCAAACATGCAGTATGCCAGATATATGCTGGATATAAATGGGCACATATATCCTGATAGGAATTTTTAGCCTTTTATCTAAAATATATCTCAGGTACATTTTTGGCCAAAAATTTAGTATGCCGGATATATTCTAGATATAAGTGTACGAATATATGTTGTTTCTATGAGGGTGGAAGATGAATTCAAGGGTCAAACGGGCTAGAGTAGAGGGCGGAAGGTCAATTCAAGGATCAAACTGTCTGAGGAGAGCCTGAAAAGTCAATTCATGGGTCAAAACGGCATCACTACTTGAATTGACCTTTCAGACTCCACCCTTGATCGTTTCTTGAATTCTCCATTCAAGAGTATTTGACTCTTGCAATAAGGCTGAAACTAGCCGTCAGCCGTTCAGCCGCCACTGACTTGTTTTTGGCAGGGACTGTAGGCTCTGGCGGCTATGTGCATTTAAACTACGGTTGACGAAAAAAATTATTAAAAATCCTTTAACATTAGCGCTATTGGAAATGTCCAATTGCAAAATATTCAAGGGAGTCACCTCAGTAAAATAAAAAAAAAAAAAGTATTAAATAACAAATTCCTGGGTGGTCAAAAGGGGATGTGTAGGGGGAAAAACTAAGTTTTCCTCCCGATTATTAATGAAATAAATTTACAAAGAATACTTTCCGGTGACGCTATTGCGAATTTCCAATGGCAAAATAGTTAGGGGGGTTCCCTCAGTAAAATGAAAAAAAATGATTAAAGAACAATTTCCTGGACGGTTAAAGGGGGATATGTAGGGAAAGAACTAAGTTTTTTAATACTTTTTTTTCTCATTTTACTGAGGGGACTTCCCTGACTATTTCGCAATTGGAAATTCGCAATAGCACCACAGGAAAGTATTTTTTATAAATTTTTTTCATTAATAATCAAGAGGGAACTTTAGATTTCCCCCTACACATCCCCCTTCGACCACCTACAAAATTGTTTTCTAATACTTTTTCTTTTCATTTCACTGAGGGAACCCCCCTGACTATTTCGCAATTGGAAATTTTCAATAGCGCTAATGTTAAAGAATTTTCAATAATTTTTTTCGTCAACTGTACTTCAAATGCACGTAGCCGCCAGAGCCTACAGTCCCTGCCAAAAACAACTCAGTGGCGGCTGAACGGCTGACGACTAGTTTCAGCCTCATACTCTTGCATTGACATTTCAACCTCTCTTCAGACAGTTTGATCCTTGAACTGACCTGCTAGACTCCCCTCTAGAGCATTGGATCCTAGAATTGACTTTTCAGCCTCTCTTCAGACCGTTTGACCCTTGAATGGACTTTCCAGCCTCTCCTAAGACCGTTTGACCTTTAAATTGACCTTTCACCCTCCACTCCGAACCCTTTGACCTTTGAATCCACCTTTTACCCTCCACTTTCGAACGTTTACCCCTTGAATTCACCCTTCACCCTCCACTTTCGACCGTTTGCCCCATGAATTGACTTTTCAGCCTCACCTCAGACCGTTTTACCTTTCAATTCACCTCCAACCCTCCACTCTAAACCGATTGACCTTTGAATCAAGCTTCCATCCTCCACTTTTGACCGTTTGCCCCTTAAATTGACTCTTCAGCCTCTCCTCACACTGTTTAACCTTGAGTTGACCTTCCACCCTCCACTCCATACCGTTTGAACCTTGAACCCACCTTTCACCCTCCACTGTAGACCGTTTGAACCTTGAACCCACCTTTCACCCTCCTCTTCAGACCATTTGACCCTTGAATTGATCCTCCAGCCTCGACTGTAGACCATTTGACCCATGAATTGATCCTCCAGCCTCCACTGTAGACCATTTGACCATGAATTGACCTTCCACCCTTCACTGTAGACCATTTGACCCATGAATTGACCTTCCATCCTTCACTGTAGACCGTTTGACCTATGTCGCGGACCCCGCGGATAATTAAAATAAGGTGTAATCAAATATTTAAAAACCCATCCTAAAAGAAAAATCAGTACAATATTACGGGTTTTGTTGAGTATGATGAAACCCCTAACCGACTTTTAAGTGTAAGAACAAAAGAGAAGGGATCAGGAAGGAGAGTTAAGCTGGATGTATTGGGAAACACCCGCCCAGGTTACTCCTCCTCATTCCTCGCTATTTGAAATATCCAGGAGGGTAGGTGAGAAGAAAAGACCAACAAGTTAAAACAACCCGCCGAATAATAAGAGATCTGAGCCTGGGAAATGAAGCAAATTTATCTGTGGGAAGCAAAAGGAAAGAGGTCTGGAAAGTGGGAGTTTTTTGATGGATACCAATCCGCCTCATAGAGAAATTACCTTGAGGATGCATTAATGAACCGAACACCAAAAGGTAACGAAACAAGGGGAACACATGGCTAACGATTTGAAGGTTTTGAAAACGAACTGGGAAATCAATCACAGGGTAACTATTCATTCCTTTGGTCGGATCCGGCTATAGTAATATCGCAAACTCGTGAACTCATAATGGAAACTCGCAACAACCCTTGGAACACCTGCACAGAATCCTTCGGGGGTTGAGGGGAAAAACGAGAAAAATATCTAATGATGTAGCCAAGGGCAACCCACGCCTATCTCATGAGCATGAGCTAAGTTCGAATGATCCCACGATCGGGAGTAAAGAAGCTTCCAAATTTCCAATTAAAAATGAGAAAGAAATGGCCATTGGAAGACGAGGAAATACCCATTGGAAGACGAGGAAATACCCATTGAAAGACGAGGGAATACCCATCGGAAGACGAGGGAATGGTCATTAGAAATCTGAAAGGGAGGGTACCAAGAATATAAAAAGACGACGCATCCCTTCTCATCATCTCAGTCTAACACCGAATTTCTAACCGTGCAGTTCCAGCCAGAATAAATCGCCAAGTCCAGCAGTACTCAGAAGTTTGAGCCAGTACTCGCCCCAGACAATTGTCAGAGTTCTACACCTCTTGTCAGAAGAGTCCAGTACCGAATTATTAGAATTCTACATCTCTTATTGTAAGAGTCTGGTACTTATTACGAGGTTTCACAGGCGTGATTCGCTCAATCAAGACTTCGACCCGTTCGAAGATCTTCATCTCTACTGAAAGAGTCCTACACGAACCTGACTACGAGGAATTCACCCAGTTGATTTCCTCATTCAGCATACAGATCGCATTCAGTACTCATGCGAATTCTGTTTACTATTGTCCTGGCCTACGCAGCGATCTGGTTTTACCTGAAAATCTAGTGCGAACTGCGGATCCTGAAATCAATCGAAGTTGCGTCCCAACGCAAACACCATCACCAATAGTACTTCTGCGAGATCATCCATCACCCCTGAGCTGGTGTCCTGCCGACACCTCCGAATTCGCATCTCACCGCCACCGAGCCCAGCCGTTAAAGTCTACTCAACAACATTCGAGGGTTCAACCTCCGCCAGATTCATCTTGCCTGAGTGATTTATCCTCCTTCTAATCGTTCGACAACTGTAAGTAGTTTTAAGAATCCAACTGAACATATCTTTATTTTCCTATAAACACCTTTCCTTTTTCCTTTCGGTTTTATCTTGAACCCAGTGTAACTTGATTTAGTCTATGGAATAAATTAGTCTTTTTAAAGGGGTATTTCTCATTGTTTTCTACCTGTGGAACCTTTCTCTTTCGACTCTTGCGTTGTATCAACATTTTCGTACTTTAGTACCTAATCCCATGCAATCAGATCCCACCTAGTGAAGAGAATCTTTCCTTAATTCCTTCGATTTTCTTCCTGTTGTGACTAGTTACGGTCCGATCGACTCTGAGGTCCCTTTAAACTCGATCAAATCATACAAATTATTCAGTGAAAACCGTAACACCTATATATATATTATTTGATTTGGGCTTATCTTTTATAGCCAAATCGAGTGAGAACAAAAAAATCCCATGGTCCGTTTTGCCCTCGGGGTCCGTTTTGCCCTACCCTCCCCTAATTCTAACTATTATAAACTATACTGACTAATAGCCCGACCATCAGATTTTTCACTCTAATCAATAGCTATTTTATAATCATAGAAAAAAAAATCATCTGGACATAGGTTTAACTTTAACAGATAAAATGGGGTGAAACAACCCTAGTTAAGGTTGGTTCACCCCCAAGAAATGGTAATGCAACCTTAGTGTGGGTGTCATTCAGACTAACCAAAGGTTGGAATACCCCTTACATAGGTGTAATTTACACTTTGACGTTTCGGTGTAAACTACCCCGAACACGGTGTGATTTACACTTAGCGTTTTTTGTGTGGGGAATTTACGGGCACAATCTCCAGTTTACTTTGTATGATTTCTGTGGTAATTTTTGATGCTTTATCGGGTGTCATTCTGGGAGTCTCTAATGACTTGCAGTTACGACGAAGACATGGTCTATTAAAAAAACGAAAAAAGAAAAATACGAAGAATATTTTTGGCAATTATCCTTGAGTGACATGCGAAAAAATTCACCATTTTATCCTTGCAGTGGTGAATATTCTGGTACAGCAGTAAGAAGCTTTCCAGGAACTCTTTTCATCCAGAATCAAGGTAAGAAAAAGAAGACTAAAAAATAATGTCCCACTCTAATTCAGGGATTTTGTGGAAACTTTTTTTTATACATCTATATAATAATATTAATCTACAGTCTCCCCTGTTTGACCGAGAATCCTCTGCTAGCGAAAAGGGTGATTAAATTCTTAATAAGTGCATCATCTTGCACCTCATTGATTCGTGGATTAGAAATACAATCTACAGAATTCGCTCGCCATGAACTATTTTTAATATGCATCCGAGCAATTCGTCGTACCTAATACACATTACTATTCTCTGAAACTCAAAGCGTCTCGTCCCCCCGTGCCACGTGACGTAGAGAACCCCGCAGTGTCTTCACATTGTCATCCCACCTCTTAAATCCCGAGGTTTTTGTACACAGAAGCTGGACTATTGAAAGTAAAATTTCTTTTTCTTCTTCTTCTCCTTCTTCTTCTTCTTCTTCATTTTGTTCTCTATTTTTCTTGTTTCTTTCATGTCTGAAGGTACATCGAGGAATGAGCTTTTTCAATTGAAGACCCTCCATCGTTCCAGTACAAGACCCGAGCAGCAGTCTGATGTATAATCGATTCAGTTGAATCCAGAATGACAAAGGAGAGGGAGAAAAAGGCTTTGCGCTTGTAAACGTAAGGTAGCAGTAACTGGAAAAGGTAAAAAGTTGATGGAGAGTAGTTTCGAATGGCTACGCCCTCCCCGGGCCAGTGACGTCGACGGGAGAGGCAGACTGGAGACCCTGAAGAAGGCAGACTTGTCTCACTTTCCTCATTTGACGAGACAGTGAATCCTGTCCTTCTTCAGCATTGAATACGAGGAGAATCAATGAGAGTAGGCTTCTTCTCATCTTCTATTATTTATCCTAATAATGGAAGATTTTGCAACAATCATTAGTGCAAGAGAAAATTTTATGAAACTTTGTTAACTTTGCGTAGGACAAACAAATTTTTTTCCTTTCTTGCTTTCATTTTTCTTTTGATGGGAGGGGAAACATTCCCGCCCTAGTATCCTTCTGAACGTGAAACATTTTTTTTGTTATTATTCCAGAGTACATCCTCAGTTTTACCCCGGTTCTTCGTTTCGAGGTTGTTTTTTTAGGCTTTGGTTCGTTTAGAATAGTTTGACATCATTGAATCACAGAACTTTGTGAAGAATTCAGGAAATCATGTTCGTCGAGAAAAATGAAAAAGTAATTGTGAATGGGAAGGAAAATGAGGTGTTACATTGACGCAAAATATTTTCTGTTCAGTTTGAAAGGGTTGATTTCATTGCGACTTTTTCCTTTCCCAAGTGAAGCGAAGTTAGGAGGTTCGCGAGGAATGACTGGAGTAGTATTTTGGAAAAATTTTGTGTAGTTACGTTGAAGCAGTGGTTTGAGATGTTGAAGTTTGAGGTGTTGGGAAAATGTCCGTACCAAGAGGGATGAAAAAAAATAATATGAAACTTGTGAAGCAGTTCCACATAACCCTCTGAGCTTATTCCTTTGGTTCCGCAGTGTTTACGGTTTTCTTCATCTTGACGATACTCTGGGGGGTTTGAATGTGTGTTATGGGTGTACAGTGAGAGTGACGGACGCAAAGGTAGCGTTGGACAAAGTTAATGGAATTTCTAAGGCATGAATACGAGACAGTCAATAAAGGAGAAGCACCTTACCTGTATTGCTTGAATTATTATTATCGGATATTTTCCTTTGTCGGTAGAAAATTAAAGTCACAGAACAGATAACGAATTGACTGTCTCCAAATATTCTGATAATTAAAAATATCATACGTTTATTTATTCATAATCCCATTGTACGAATTCATCAATTTTTTTCACAAACTGCGGAAAAATAAATTTTGCCGGTTATTTTATTTTATTGTTTATTATTTTGCGGTTAAATAAATAAAAAAACTCTAAGAGAAAAAATCAATGGAAAAATTCCGATCATTCATTGAATAAATTGAAGAAACAATAAAATGACAAACGAGTTTATTGATTTAACCCAACGACTATAACACAACATCTTGAAGAGCTCGGGCTTGTCGAGGTTAGTAGTCTTCGAAAATTTCATGTAAATATGCACTCTCAACCAAGGCAAGTTGCATTGAATTGAGGAAACATTGGTTATAGTCAGACGAGAATGAAATATATAAAGTGTCTTCAGTATTCTCAAAGTGAATAACTCATAAAGAGTGCGTGTTCTCTCAAGTCTTGTCTCTCGTAAGAGTTGATAAAAGTCTTGTATATTTCAACGAAGATGTACTTTTCACCTGACCCAGTTTAGAAAATTGCTGAAGGAAGAAGTGTAAAAGTGGTGACAATGCTAGTAATTCTCTCATTTTCCACTCTCCGTCTGAACTGTCTAGGTACTCGGTGTAGACTAATTCTTTAATTAAGCTACTTCCTCTGAAGAGCCGATAACTGGCTATAGTCTACATCAACGTTGCTTTCTGGATTGAGTTATAAGGCATATCTGAATATCCAATGCTTGTGGACTATTCAGTTTCAAAATGCTTGACAGAATTCACAACTTTGGATTCGATTGATTCTGATATGATCTGAATGGTTAGTAAACTCCGATCGAGGGTAATTGATGGTCCTAAAACTTTGATCTGGTGTATCAATTTTACAGGAAGAGGAATGTCAAGATTACTGAATTTATTTGAATAGAATTATTTATTCCACTTGGTAAAAAAATTCAATAACATGAAATGTTTTAGAGTCAATAGATTTTTATCCTCAGGATAAAAAAATTACTGTCCTCCATTCAACTTGGAAGTTTCATGAACATGAAACGAGTTTTAAGAAATGGGGAAAAAAGTTTCAATTTAATTCGCATGAAGTGAACTTCAGTAGCAGAGTTTGAAATTCATTAAAAGCTTCTGACGCCCCTTCTGCAGGGCCTTACAATCCCCTTTCGGAATCCCATCTCGCGTAGTGGGTTCCAGTGATGTCAGGTAGCACCCATATAACTAAGTCTCACTAATGTACCCAACGAGTTCGAAGTGGATGTTGATGTTCTTGGGAGCGCAGAAGGGTGGGGTTGCCGAGGACGAGGTTGAGGTTATCGAGCTTGGCTTCGTTGGCCTGCCACTTAGATATCCACCTGGAGGTGATTTCCAAGGACGTTAATGGTCTGATTCCCTTGGGTATCAATCAGCGCTACTCCAATTTCAAAGGATTTGTATAGGTTATTTGTGTCGGAGAGCTGTTTCAATTTTCTGTCTACCTCAATTCATCCTTTTCCACTTCCAACAGATAAAATTCAACTAGTGTGAAGATTGCCTTCATTATATTCATTTCAAGTGAATTTATTTTTTGAAAATAGTTTTCCATTCAAATAAACAGAATTAATTAAATTAATGGAAAAATCAGTTAAAAATAATGTTCTAAAATTATTATATAGTACGTTGGAATCGTCCAGAATATTCAATACGACAGACTGCGATACTTCATCACATCTCGTCATTGTCGTTGTGCAGTTTGTCTTGCATAACTCTCTTGGACGGCAATAATTGTATAACAACCTAGTATAGTCGTGTAACAGCTTGGATGAAGTTGGATCGATGCCCCGTTCGCCTCGAAGCGATAGTAGCTATAGCCACAAGCATCACACGTGCCCTCAAATATATACTTGTACACGTGAGGAGGATTGTTACTCCTGGTTATAGACCCTCGGGATATATATCATCTCACTAACGAGAACCCCTTGGCGTGTTGATCTCGGATTTTACTTCCTGAACGATTAATCATGCGGAAATTTTTCGTATTTTAAATCGTTGGAAAAACCATCACATTATGAATTATCAAAACATGAATTCATTCGTGTTTATCTCATGATTCTCAAGAGAAATTCTTCTTGAATAATTAAAATAAAATCAAGAGGAATCTCATTATTCTGTGATGATTCATTTATTGATGATTTTGATCGTACAATATGATGAAGATCACCTCATGGAATTAATCTTGTTCCATCAAGCATGAAAAATGTTGCTCCAGGAAGAATTAATGGCTCTCCCTCTGGAATTTAATGATTCTCTTCAACTCAGAAATTCTAATGATGTGTAAATATATGTCGTTGAATTAATTTGCGAATTAATTGCGAATTTTACGTTTTTGATTCACTTTATTTTGAGATTTTTAACGATCAATCCAATGCTAAAATTGGTACTCCACTGAGAAAATCATATTACGACCAGAAATGATAATCATCTGATGATTATCATTTCTTGTCGCAATGCCAGTGAACTGATTCAATGGCTCATCAAGGCAATTGAGGGCACAGCGAGAGAGACAGTAATTTACAAAGGTTGTGTGTGTAGTTGTATCCACACTTGGCACCGGATTTTCTCACACATATGAATCATTATGAGCCCATTGTTCACGAAGCAGTCTTGTAAGAACACAAGTTTAGTGAGTTTGCGTCTCTGTTGGAAGAGATTTATCCCAGTGAATTTAGGTATACACACCAATTACACGTGCGCGTGGCATCGAGCGACCTCGAGGTAACTGTGACCTTGATGTCCAAGGATACGATGAAATGGGTATTGGAGCGTACAGAGAGTGCATGTATGATTTCACTACTGCTTTGACTTGTGCCTTCGCCCTGGTTTTCTCGACGAAAGCTCTGCTACATTCTAGATCCCATTGGGACGATAAGTGGGCTGGCAGTATCAATCGATTGCACTCACAGAGTGGTAAACTATCGATTGCAGTAGGAGATAGAATGTCTATGAGATTGAGTTTTACGGGGAAATTCCGAAGTTGACGATTTGGACCTTGAAGAGAGTGGAGAAGGAATGGGAGACAATTAAATGGAGATAAACATCAGATCCCAAGTTTTTGAAGAGTTTGTTTGATAATCCCTCACAAATTCCATTAAACAGCTGTCAATAGCAAACCCAGAAGTGCCAAATTCGTGACCCGCACAACGTTTCTAGTCAAGTTAATTTTAATTGCTTGAAAAATATTTATCTCCATTGAAACTCGACAGACTTCCTAAAACTCGATGTTGGTTCCGTGTATATAATAATGACCCTGAAGACTCACACAGAGGGATTTTAACTGGTTAGTGTCCCGTCTGGTTCCCTTCCGAAAAAGCGAGACAGAGATAACAGCCAGCTGTAGAGCGAGGGCAAGGTCGCTACTAGTGAAAACTGCAGTCAAGCACTGTGGACCGTTCTCCACGCTTCCTGGACTCTAGGATTGACGTCATCCGCTGTGTTTGTGCTTGGAAAGGGAGAGTAATCGATATTTTTAACCCTGGAGGAGAGGATTTTTAATGAAATCAATCTTTCAATGCAATTAGGTGAGAACAAATAGAACTTTTATAATTTCTCAAGATAAATTTTTACTGGAAAATTTTAGCAATCAATGGATATAACACTATTATCGTTTTCTCTACTCTCCTCTCTATTTTTATTATGTAGTTTTAGATAAAATATATTTTAAATTGTATCGATAAAAAAAAGGGGGGAAAAATCCTCTTTGATGTAGGAAAATTTTGCTCCAGAGGTCGACGTGTGTGGCTAGAGTATGCGCAAATGTTCGATCTCTATACCGTACTATCTAAGCAAAGAGGAGAGAAAAAAAACGCACACACACACCAGTATAGCACATGAGGCAAATTGTGTACCGTGCGATCGCGTGAAAAATATTACTCGAGTCAAAAGACTCGCACCGCTGAAATATTGTCACAGATTCTGCACATATTGAATGGGAATATTGTACCACATAGGTGGGCAATAAATGTACTGCTTCAGAAGCTGTATAGCCAACACGGATGGGATGTTTTGTTTTATCGGTAACATGACGTTAAAGGAGCGCCGGATGACGTCACTGAACCCACTCAGCCGATGGACAAGAGTCACTGAGGCATTAATGTATTTACTAAGCATACGGAGAGGTGCCTCTACCCCCTTTATTTATTCATTAAATTATTAACCCCATCTCTGTATTGTAAAATAATTTTCCATTTCATATTCTCAAGTCTCCCAATATTCTTATTGATCATAGTCTATTTAATTAAATCCTAGCATTCTACGAATCATTACTCTTATATCACTATCTATTTTCAGAATCGTATGATAAGATAAGCGGAATCAACATAGGAAACTGGGTTTTGAATATCTCCAAGGAAATAATAATAATATAATAATAATAATAATACTAATAATTCTGATTGTTACAAAATTTTCATCATATCTGTGATGATGAATAGTCACATCTGTGATTGAAAAAGGTCACAGGACCAGATTTTGAGGGATTTGAGACGGGACGTGGTCCAACGATGGTCTTCAATCAGGGATGACACGGAATTCGGGCTCGGATGGCAAGGAGGGGAGATGAAGGGGAACATTACAAGCCTTGCTGACCATTTTCCCTTGACGTCAGAGGTTTCCACCGAGGGAATGCGGTGAAAGGGTAACAAAAAGTAGTTGGCCGCCTTCAATTCTATCCCTAGGAAATCACCAAGGTTCTTTCAGACAATGGTATTTCACGGGACGTTTAACACCGGCGAAGTAATGAAAGACTTTCGCTGGTATTTTTCGTTATATTGGATGAGATGATGTTGCCAATTTTTTTGGTTGTTTCGTCCACAGAAAATTAAACTTTTCTATTAGAGATGTTGAGTGAATTATTGGTAGGTTGAAATCAGTTTCTCTCTCTCCCTCTCTCTCTCTCTCTCCTTCTCTCTCTTAGGCGCAGTGTCAGGTGGACATGGGGTGATTTGTAGACTAAAAAAAGCTCAAAACTTTCTCAACAATGCGGGTATAAGATTTATTTATAATCTCAGGAGAGATACTCCAATTTCCGAGTTCTATGCAGATTTGGAATGGCTTATGCCTTACTATCGTAGACAGCTCCTTCTTGGAAAGCTCACATTCAAAGTCCTAAAGACCAAGACACCTTCGTACCTATACAATAGACTCTCCTGGAGATCTGATATTCTCAAAAGATTAAATCATCCACAACAGCGAGCAATTTTTGGAACTCCATTCCACTTGAAATTCGTATTGTAGATTCACTTGAAAAGTTTGGAGACTTACTGCTCAAACATTTGTTGAAAGAACAGAAAAAATTTGTAGTAAACATGAGACTCTAGGTTCCAATCCAATGTGTCAATGTAAGTACTTGAGAGATTATGTGTATATGTATGTATTTGTTAATCTAAGTATTTAATTATCGGAATTTTTCCGCTGGCATGTAAATAAGAGCCAATTGTGACCTGAGAGGTAATATTAAAAGAGATAACTTAATGAAGAATGTAGCGAAATGTGTAAGATGTCATGAATAGGCAAATGACTTTAATTTTAATGCGAAGGATTCACAAGTGTTTCAACTCTAGTTTAAAAATGTAAAAGGAGAATGTAAAAAAATACCTAGTCTTTAGGGAATTGTAAATTCCAGGACTTTAATAAAAATCTACTATCTATCTATCTATCTCTCGCTCTCTCTCTCTCTCTCTTGATAGAAAAAGTCATACTCGGTCAGAGATATCCGTTCCTTTTCACTGGAGGGTAAAGCATGTTGCAACTAAAAGAGAAGACTCACGATTCTCATTTCATTCTTTCTAATATTTTATTCCCTCTCTTTTAATTTTATCTTTATCGAAAGACAATCGATTACCTCGTCAGAGTTGACGGGAGATTTGCATACGAGGACTCCGATTATGGAGTGCTATAAAAAGAAATTCCTCGATGCATTTGCTCCACTTCATCCTTGAGTTGGCCAGTACATGGATGAAGAGAGATCTGAAAAAAGGTAAGAAGCATGACGTATATAATATATACACAAAATAAATGATATCGTTTTATCATTTTATGTAGGATTCCATCAGAAAATGGCCATTTTATATGACGTTTCTCTAGAATAAATATCGATTAATCCCTGAATTTTCTAGTTTCTCATTTCTTCATTATCCATGTTGGCTTACAGATATCAATCAGATTGCATATATTCATAACGCCAGTCAACACACCCAGATCATTCAATGTATCTATTTTCGATAACTACCGATGATGAATGTCCCTGATAAAGAGGATTACGATGTAACTAGCTGATTCAGAAATTAATGACTTTTATCACAATTTCTATTTTTTCGCTATCAACACTTATCGTGACACATCTTGAGGTCAGATACCTTCGTGTGTTTACAAACATCTGCTTCACGCAGTTTTTTACTCACTGATGACGATTCTTAGAGTGAATTGGACGCTACTCGTCTCAGGTAAAACATAGAATTATCGTTGTTTCGATAAACACTCTGGTGTTTACTTTCGCCCTGACATCGTTCTAACGATTGAAGATTGTCATGCAAAGGAATGATTCCACATGAATTTTATTTTGATGGATAAAAATAGCAAGACAATTTTTCAGATTCAACAGCACATTTGTCTGAATAATTTATCAATTTTTTTCGTTCCTCCGTTTTCCCTCACTCAGAGACCTCTTTTTATCACCTTCTAACCTCTACGACCTCAGCGTCGAGGGTTTACTGGGGAACAACCACGGTCGTGCGTGCTATTCTCACCCAGCGTCGTACATATCGATCTGTCTAAACGAGATAAGGAGTTTTTCGTGCCCTGCTGTACCATTGCAAAGAAAAGCCCAGTTCTGCTCCTTCTTTTTGTTCAGCTCTTTATCTCTTCCACTAGATTTATTAATTTTTTATCTTGGCCATTTCTATCTCTTTATTATTTACCATCACGTATTTATTTACCTCAACCCTCACATGTTCCCAACGATATCATTCCCATTCTCATTGCTTCTGTATCAATTTTTTCCTCAAGGCCAGTCGCAATGAAAAAAAAAGGTTTCCTTTATGCTATAAGGAGTTCAGCCGACCCCCACGCCTTCCTGTCCATTGGTATTCCGGGTTCAGAGTTGGGATTTTTGATCCCCTCCACGTTTTCGGCTCATTTATTTTCCCAGTCTTACGTATAAATGTATCAGGGGAAAAGAAAACTCATTTTTCCCTGTATCTTTCTGAGATAAACGCGAAATACCTTCGTCTATTGACATTCTATCCAACACTTGGATATTTCATCTCAATATCCTTCCGATATAATCGTAAACTCACTGGGATACTCATCCATTTCATTTCCGATGACTTTTTTTTAAGAGGATCATAACAACGTTATCTCTTTTTTATTCCATCCAACTTTATCACTGTTTTGCCAAGCTTTCCCAACTCTATCGGATATTGCTGAAAAAAGACAGAAAATTTGCAGGATATAAATAATCCACGAGACGTAAAAGATAAGGCTTAATCGCTGGACATAGAATTTTCTTTTATGAAAAGAAATTTTCATAATTCTTGTAGCAAATTGATTTTTTTCTATCTTCTCCGCCGTTTTGTCATTATACATTGGATTATATTCTAGTTCATGAATCACTCTGTGAAGTCGCATCGGGTTAATAAAGGTTAGTGAAATGAATAGACACCCACAATATTCTTTGTGTGTTTGTTATGCCCACGCAGGAGCCAATAACTTTGCTGTTGACTTATTCAGGAAGCAAAATATGGTATCAATATTCTACTGGGACGAGACGTGATGGATTTCCCCCTGGTAGAGGTATGAGTGAATTTACAAAGTGGTGTGGATAAAATATCGAGCAAACCACCCCAAGTGATGGAGTAAAATGGAGGTGAAAACGAGAGGTTTGGTTTTATTGATATAAAAGACTCCGTATGCACATTACTGTTGGAGCGGAAAATTATCCATAACCCTATTCCATCTTAAATTGTCCTAAGATAAGTGGAGTTACTTTGAGAATAACATGTTCATTGTACCTCCTACATCTCCTCAGGAGAATAGGTATCGATTACTGTCTATAACGAGGATAAATCCGTGGTGGATTAACACCCGAGTGATCCTCAATATCTTATGCAGAATTGAGGTATTGAGCGATGGCTCAACTGTGCAATTGGATAGAATTCCAACCTCGAGAATTAAAAATACTCCATGAGCAGTTTCGTTGATAAACGTGATGATGTACCAATAAAGTCGTCAATGCCCAGTTACCCAAACCACAGGTATTATAATTCACGTACATACTCACCCGGATACCTATAATAAAATTCTTCATTACTAAGTAACAACTGGAATCAATAAAACTTAGATATTTACGAGTGTAACAGTCCATGTAACCATTATTCCGCTCCTGACTATATCGCTCTCGGATGGGATGTTCATCGTCGATACGCATCAAATTTCCAACACCAACTTTACCATCACCACTGGGCCCTCATCAGTCATTCGTTATGAATGAGTTTACTCACTTATTGATAAATCCCATCGACATATACATAATTTACAGGGGAAAAAAGAAAAGCTCCTGGAATAAATCTCTGCAATCCATTATTTACGCTTCGTTATTCATCGTTAGAAGAAGTCAATGATATTCTCCTTGAGGACATGTGCAAATCACGCAATACCTGAGGTAGCCCGGGTTTTATGGGGACATGATCATGTAGGGCTTTTATGAATATTGTCTATGAGCTTTGGGGTTTGCCCAATAAAGGCTCTCGCCTTTGGGCGACACTTGAGGGAGAAGGGAAATGCTATATGCCAACTATCTCACTCGAAAGGCCACGGAGTTTGAGTTGCAAATGCAGTGTGTGTTGTGTGCCAGGTCCTCCAATGTAGAAAATCAATACCGTCAAAACTCGCTTAACCCATGCCCCTCCCTATTCCTCGGCTATACCTCCGTACCTCTTCTCTCTCTCTCTCTCTCTCTCTCTCTCTCTCTCTCTTCGCTCTCTCTCTCTCTCTCTCTCTCTCTCTCTCTCTCTCTCTCTCTCTCTCTCCCCCCCCCCCCCTCTCCCTCCCCCCCCCTCTCTCTCTCTCTCTCTCTCTCTCTCTCTCTCTCTCTCTCTCTCTCTCTCTCTCTCTCTCTCTCTCTCTCTCTCTCTCTCTCTCTCTCTCTCTCTCTCTCTCTCTCTCTCTCTCTCTCTCTCTCTCTCTCTTTCTCTCTTTCTCTCTCTTCCTCCGTTGCATTCGGTGCATCACATTTTCGGTGGATTTATTCCCTTTATTTCTCTCTTTCTTTCCTCAATACTTTATATACACTAGTGTCAGCCGTGCGGTGGTTCTCGTTTTATGTATTTGTATTTCTTGTTTCTAATTGATTTTCATTCCAAATTATATATTTTTATTCAATTTTACTCTTCCTTCATTTTTTCTATATTTATAATTCCTACACAATCCCAAATATTGTACCCTGATTAGTCACAATCAGAATGAGAAAAAAAATTCCGAGAATAATTTGAAAAAAAAGCTTATAATAATCCTTCACAATTAATCGTGGAATGTCTCTCATGGTCCCCTGTGCAGCAACGATAACGTTTATATGGTGCGCGCCTTTTTTGTCCGATCACAATGCCATCTCTTGGTGTTCTCTCTGAACCCCGTCATCAGTTCGTTCGTCTTGTTTCGATTTCGATGTCCGCCATGTTCAATGTCTCGTTCCATTCGATAATTTCTGTCCTTGTCTATGTCATGTCTTTTTTTTAGAGTGGACTAGCATTAAGTTAGTGCGCGCCCTGCGCGCCTGCGCCTTCATTTGTTTACCGGATGTACGTCATCATCAATATCGATATCATTTACCATTCGACTTTCGAGATATTTTCGATAATTTCGACTTCGATTCGATTTTACCGTAACATCTCCTTTTATAATATGGACTAGCATATGTTTTCTGAGTTTAGTGCGCGCTTCGCGCGCCTGCGCCTTCATTTGTTTACCGGATGTACGTTATTATCAATATCGATATTATTCTCCATTCGACTTTCGAGATTTTTTCGATATTTTCGAGTTCGATACGATTTTCCCGTAACATCTCCTTTTATAATATGGACTAGCATATGTTTTCTGAGTTTAGTGCACGCTTCGCGCGCCTGCGCCTTCATTTGTTTACCGGATGTACGTCATCATCAATATCGATATTATTCTCCATTCGACTTTCGAGATATTTTCGATAATTTCGACTTCGATACGATTTTACCGTAACATCTCCTTTTATAATATGGACTAGCATATGTTTTCTGAGTTTAGTGCGCGCTTCGCGCGCCTGCGCCTTCATTTGTTTACCGGATGTACGTCATCATCAATATCGATATTATTTACCATTCGACTTTCGAGATATTTTCGATATTTTCGATTTCGATACGATTTTACCGTAACATCTTCTTTTATAATATGGACTAGCATATGTTTTCTGAGTTTAGTGCACGCTTCGCGCGCCTGCGCCTTCATTTGTTTGCCGGATGTACGTCATCATCAATATCGATATCATTTACCATTCGACTTTCGAGATATTTTCGATAATTTCGACTTCGATTCGATTTTACCGTAACATTCTCCTTTTATAATATGGATCTCCTTTTATAATATGGATGGAAAATAGTCTTCTGACCCTAGTGTATGCTGGGATATGCTGACTAAAGGTTACTTTATTGGTCCCTCACGCTAGGGTCAGAGGAAAAGGAAAAACTACAATGAAAAAGTGGATATGAGGAGGGAGCATGAGAAGGGATCGAGTAATAAATGGTACCAATCAGCTCTCGCTTTCGAATTTTTCGCCACAATATTACCCACATTTTTCTCGGAAGCTCCAGATATTTTCTGGAGGAGGTTAATTGAGGGAATCTTATTCCGCAAATTTTATTTCCCTCAGTGAAATTTGAAGTAAGTGATGAATAAATTAGATAGAGGAATATGGCAAACGTTGAAACTAATGTGATTTTATACATAAATTACGGGTCTTAAATAAAATCTATCTTTTTTGCTACTCGTGAACGCTCGTGATTACGCTCAGCATAACGAAATCTCCTTCTTTGTTTTTTCTCCCTCGGGATGAAAAATATATGGGTTTTAACCTTTTTTATCACTTTTCAGTTTCTTCAGTTTCTTTCTGTTCTCCATTTTCTTTTCCCTGGGTTTTGTATTCTATTCTGGGATTCATTACAAGATAATTGAAAACGGTGTCTTTTTAATGATTAAGAAAAGCCATACAATTATCTATAATTATTTAATCAATGAAGTTTAATTTTTTTTTTTTATAGAAAATTCATTACTCGTCAAAATTGATGATACCGGTGATTACTGGTATTCATTGCAATATAATTGCGATAATTCTGTTTCAATGGTGGTGGAAAAAAAAAAATCGAATTAACGAGAATATTTATATTCATCTTATCACATTTGCAATTTTTTTTAGGTGAGAAAAAAAGCTATTTTAATTGGTTAATTACTTGCAAACGTGTCTATTACTCATATTCATATACCGTCATATGTATATCTATGCACTCTATATGTATGCGTCATATGTATATCTATGTACTCTGTTGATTTTTTTGTTATGAGATGTTATTGGAAAATTGTGAGTCACGAATGACAAGTGTGGAGGGTTTATGGAGGGATCGATAATTTACCGCATGGAAGAGAGGTAAAGTGAGAATAGACAGCATGACAGGGAGTGATAATGAGTGATTGGAAAGAGTGAAATACCAGGAACGCTGTGTGGTGTTCTATTTGTGACGTGTGGCCTAATTATCTCGTGGTAAGGACATTGGAAGCATAGTGGGGATGATTGCCATTCTCGTATTATTCACATTGTACACCTTTGGATTTCATTCCATTTTCACTCTTCCACCCCCCCTCTTCCCCTCACCTATGTAGTTACCAAATCACTCTCCCGGCAGGGTTTCGTTTATTTTCATTCTACTTACCCTTCCTCATTCGCATCTATCGGTTATCACTGGCAATGCGGCTTTCTCCAATATTTGCGGCATCTGAATTTCCTACTGCTACTGTTGCCGGGAGTCATTTGCAAATCACTTTACATAACTGAATTTATCCTCTGTACCATTCGTGATTACATCAGAGAATGATTGAACCAGTGATGAAAGGATTTCCGACTTTTGTTCAGCATCATCAACATTATTTTTTTTTTTCTATTCATGTTCGCACAGCCGAGAAGTATTTCCACGTTTATGGCCATTGCTTGATTAATTTAACGATTGGTATTGAGCATATGATAGCTTTTACTTCTGATTTTTGAGGCGCAATGTTTGGGTTATATCGAGTGAAACAGTAAAAGTTTATTAAGGAAATTAATTTTCTAGCCGAATTTCTTGAACCAAGATTATTATAACTTGTGTATTTCATGACTTTACAGAATGAAACATCATACCGTTGAATATCATCCATGTGGGTGAACAGCGCTTGGAACGACCCATTTTCACTTTGTTGAATTATCCATAAATTGATATATATCTCGTATATCCCTAGTAAACAATAAATAGCAAAATCCACGTGTTTTCCTTTTTTTCCAACGTTACTGTATTCGGATATAATACGTTGAGGATTAAAAATCGGGTTCATTACACAAACGCACGTCCGTTTATTTCGAGCGAGTTGCCGCTTATCCTCGTGCATTTTATTTGCAAGCCATACCTCATGGTGTAGATCAATTGAATGCCCTCTGGAACGGTTTCAGAATTTATTTATTCTCCACTGGGGAACGTCAAGTGTATTGGCGTAGCTATATCTCTCTTAATATTCTATGGTCGCATATTTATAATTAGGCTTTTTAAATTACTCCGAAAATCGAAAATCGATTTTTCAACATATCTTCACGTTTCGAGGTCTCCACAATCGTTTTGGACCATTTTCAAAAGAATGTCTGTATGTATGTGTGTGTGTGTGTGTGTGTGTGCATATGTATGTTCGCTGTATGTGGCGAAATTTTTCGTCAACGATTTCTCGCGAACAAATTGCCCAATTCCATTTTTTTTTTCAATCGATGCGTCTTCATGCAATTTAGCGCTGATTAGATTTTGGATGGAATCGATCCAATAGTTTTTTTAATTTTCGCAAAAAAACATGAGAAACAGAACTCGTGAAAATGTTAGTCACTGATTTTTCATGAGCAAATGTTGTCGGTCTAGAATTAAAAGGGCGTAAGTGCCATTATTTTTCGGTTTTTTTTTAAACTAAAGGGGCGTATGTTTTTTTTTTCTTTGAAATTGGAGTTTTCTACCTCCGTAGGAGATTTTTTCATCATCTTCGTTTTAAAATGCCGAATAAGCGTAAGTCGAATTAATAAACACTACAAGGGCGTATGTCCAGTACATACGCTCCTTTACTTTTATCCTTGCTGGTAATATTCTAATGTAGAGAAAAATTAATAATAAAGGGGCGTAACTCGAGCACTTACGCTCCTTTCATGTTAATTTAAAAAAAATACATCATCTGAAGTCCCAATATACAACACTAAAGGGGCGTAAGTGCGTTTTATTGATTAAAATGAAAGAGGCGTAAGTGTGGAGATACGTCCCTGTCTCATTAAAAACTGGTAATTACGCCTGTTTATCAGAGATATTTTTTTGAAAGGTTTTTGTTCAGAAATTGGATAAAAAACATAAAAATCATCATTTTAGGACATACGCCCCTTTCACTTTGGAAACGCTGTTTTCTGGCACTTACGCCCCTTTAATTTTAGACCGACGATGTTGTGATCGAGGTAATCCATCACCCAAATGGAAAATCTACGGGTTGTTAAGATCTAATTAAATCTCCAGTGGAGTTTACGTTGTGATTTTCGAATTTTGTTGATTTGTTTTGAGTTGTAGATAAACAAAGTGAAAAAAGTACTATATTATCACAATTTTTTCGTTTCTTCATAACGGATCTTATCGAATTGTTGGCGCGAGTAGCCAAACCGGGAAGTTTTTTGTGTGGCCCGATCGGGTCAAACATACCATGGGAGCGAGCTTGCGAGCGACCAACAACGCTCACCTAGTTATATTTATTATCACAATGCTTGCATTGAGCTGGCTTATATGTGTACATAGATATTTGTATAAAAGAAAAAAGAAAGCAAGAAACAAAAAAATAGTATTCTAGTGAGATAAGGAAAATACAAAAGCCAATAATAATTGGTAATTGGTTGAATAGTGCAGTTTCGCTTGTGAGCTTGCTTCAATCAGGTCTCCGGTGTCCCTGTTCTTGGGTCTCCTACGTCCTCAGACTCATCAATGAGGCATTCAGGGGTCATGATGGCCAGGTTTCTATCAATCCGCATGAACTGCCAGGCATAGTCTGTTAACTGTCTGAGAGTTCTACCTCTCAGGGCCAATATCAGTTTCCTCCTTAGGGTCTCACCCCTGGCCTCACCTCCCCATTCCCTGAAGGGTTCAGCCCATTTCTCCTCCATACAGTCCCAACGCTCCCATGCACTTCCAGATATGCAGGAAGGTTTCCTGTTCTTTTCCACAGAGTCTGCAGATAGTATTTGTCAAACCTTTTTTACCATAACGCCCTAGATTTCCACAGCGTAAGCGAGCCCATTGCTCTTTTACTTTGCCTGGCCCTTTTGGGTCCTCCTAGTAGGAATATCTACGCTCATCATCTTGCAAGATAATCAAGTTGGAGCAGAGCCAATCCAAATACACATAGCAGTAGGATGAAACCTCAGCCTTCACTCTATCCTCATCCCGTTCCAGCTGCCTCAGTGTTTCTCCCACTTTCGCTAGTTTTTCTAAGCTTTCTTCATTGTCTGGTTCCCTCCAAAGACCCTCCATGATATCTATACAGCCAGCTTTCTCCAACACCTTCTTCATCATGATTGTTCATTTGGATGGGCTCCCATTGGTGACATTTTTGAGCTCCTCCAGTAGGCAAATTCTGGGCCAACGCTCAGCTTCCATCTCTAACACCTCAGCCATATATCGAGTCGCTCTATTAACTGCATTAATTTGTAGGCTAGATCGCCTGGACTCTAATCTAACTATGTAGTTCGGGGTATTTCTACAGATGCCTATGAATATTTTCATGAGATGCCTGTAGACTTTTTCTAAAATCTCGCATTGATCCTATCCCCAGATTTCTACCCCATAGATGCATCCTGCCTTGGACAGGGTGTTTTGTAAGTAGAGACGACGTCTCAGAGAACTGATCCCTGTTCTCTTAAATAATCCCCAAGTGGTATTCACCAGTCTCTGTGCTTTCGCTGCCATCTTGTTGTAATGTTTCTTGAAGCTGTTGCCCGAGGGGAACCAGAATCCAAGGTATTTAAGGAACATTGAAAGCTTCAGCCTCCACTATCGACCCCCTACTGAGTTAAATTCATCTGGAAAAGCACTTTTCTTTCCATTTTATCAAATTTTTCGATAAATTTGTCACGTTGGATGGAAAAAATATAATTAATTGCAAATATACACGGTCAAATGGGAGTGGGATAAAATTCAATGATTTTTACATGAAGTTATTTGCCCATAAAAAAAATTTACCTTCGACCCTTAAAAAAAAACATACCACGTGGAAAAGCGATATTCAGTCGACAATTCCTGATTGATTCCGCCAACTTTTTACGTGAATGTATTGCACAATAAATTTCAACAGATGATTGCACGACAACTATCTCTTTCTAATCCCCTGTGTATCTCACTCCCTCTTGCGTGACCGCCCAGTGCTAGGTTATCTCCAACAATTTTTATAAAAAATCATTGACGATCATAAAGTGACATCACAAACACTGCATAAACCCTTTATTTATCATATAAAATTAATCTGAGGGTTTATGCCAATTTTTCCATCACTTTTCGAGACTTCAAACAAATTTGTTCACCTAACCTCACTCCGAGCTTTCAATGTTCCTTAAATTCACTGACCACCTCAACCTTTTGTCCATCTACACTACAAAAAGTAGGATCTTAGGAGGGTTCTTAAACTAAGATCTAACATCTTAAGAACGATAAAGAGTCTTAAAATAAGATCTATTTCGTATCTTATAATGATGTTCTTACGCAATTAAGATCCTTTATAGATCTTAGATAGAAATAAGATTCGTTTCGAATCTTAAATTTTAAGATCCCCAATTTAAGATCCAAATAGAGTCTCAATTTAAGATTCTCAAAGTGATTTAAGAACATGAGGTGTAAGACACTTTGCAAATGTAAGATGCGCGTGGCGATTAAGATCCAAAATGTAAGACTATTTCCGAGTCTTACGATAAACTGATATTATCAATTAATGAATCCGTTTATTGGTCAATCGATCGAAGTTAAAATCCATTAATTAATAAATTAGTGGTTTCTTTATTTATCCATACATTAATTAATTAAATTAGTTGAATAATTCATCCAATAACATATGTATTCTTTTGAAAAAAAAATGACAATAGACAGATATCGAAAGCTCCGAATCACGGCATCAATGTTATAAGACAATGTCAAGGGAAGATTTTTTTTTGGTAATTATCAAGGGACTAATAATTTTGTTGTTCTTTAACAGGAGTATAATGCCATGTGACAAATGTCAAAGGACAATTTTTTTTTTTTTTTTTTTTATCAAAGGACTAATAATTTTGTTGTTCTTTAACAGTAGTATAATGCCATGTGACAAATGTCAAAAGACAATTTTTTTTTTTATTTTTTTTAAATCAAAGGACTAATAATTTTTTTGATCTTTAACACTAGTATATTGCCATGTGACAAATGTCAAAAGACAATTTTTTTTTTTCATTTTTTTTAAATCAAAGGACTAATAATTTTTTTGATCTTTAACACTAGTATATTGCCATGTGACAAATGTCAAAAGACAATTTTTTTTTCATTTTTTTTTAAATCAAAGGACTAATATATATTTTTTTTTTTAATCAAAGGACTAATAATTTTTTTTTAATCAAAGGACTTAAAAAATTATAGTCCCTTCATTTTAAAACAAGTAGGCGGCAGCGACATACGACTATAGATTTGTAACTACAGATTTGCGGTTGTGGAGTTTGTTAATTTTACGTGTGCATTTTCTTCTCACCATCAATCAATTAATGGAGCGCTTCCGAATAGTCCTTTCAATCCTTTTCGCGTATTATTATAGTAAATGTTTTGCATTTCATATCTCGAAAGTTGAATATCTCCGGAACCACCTGCCCGATTAAGCTGATTTGAAATACCAAACATGACAATCATGAGAGTCACCTTCATGCCAAATTTCAAGTTGATATCTCCATTTTTTAAAAAGTTAGCGTGTTTATAGGAATTTTCCGCGAAAAACAGAAAATTGGCCATATCTCTAAAACCTTGCATCGACCGGTATATATATCCTGGTTGATTCAGATAGTAGACAACGAGACGAAGATTTTGAAAAAAAAAAAAAGCCAATAGGTTTGGTCATTTCTGAGATATTCACAAAAAACGATTTACAAACAAATCACTATTCCTCAAAAACTACTCAATCGATCGAGCTGAAATTTGGCACAGAATTAGTATCAGCTAATACCAACAATCTGACAAAATTTCAGATTTTTCGGAAATGATTTTCTCAATTAATTGGTCAATATAAGGAAAAGTGACCCCCGAGTGGACACGCGACAGACGGACATTGGCTCCAAATTCGTATTTTCATGTTTCAGACCATTCTACATCATTTCCAGCCAAAATTAGAAAATGTTAAAATAGGTCGATGACAATGCTTCTATTCGGAAGCAAAAAAGAAAAAAAAAATTGTTCTTTGACGTTTGTCACATGGCATCATACTACTGTTAAAGAAAAAAATTGTCTTTTGATGAAAAAAAAAATTAGTTCTTTGATTTTGAATAAAACAAAAAGAAATTATTAGTCCTTTGACATTTGTCACTTGGCATCATGCTACTGTTAAAAAAATAGTCCTTTAATTAAAAAAAAAAAATTAGTCCTTTGTTTTCAAATAGGAAAAAAAAAATTATTAGTTCTTTGATTAAAAAAAAAAATTATTAGTCCTTTGATAAAAAGAAAATATTAGTCCTTCGATTTAAAAAAAATGAAAAAAAGTTATTGTCCTCTGACATTTGTTACATGACATAATGCTACTGTTGAAAAAAAAATAGTCCTTTGATAGAAAAAAAATTATTAGTCCTTCGATAAAAAAAAAAAAAATTAGTCCTTTGATTTAAAAAAAATGAAAAAAAAATTGTCTTTTGACATTGGTCACATGACATAATGCTACTGTTGAAAAAAAAAATAGTCCTTTGATAGAAAAAACATTATTAGTCCTTCGATTAAAAAAAAAAAATTAGTCCTTTGATTTAAAAAAAAAAAGAAAAAAAAAATTGTCCTTTGACATTTGTCACATGACATAATGCTACTGTTGAAAAACAAAACAGTCCTTTGATAGAAAAAACATTATTAGTCCTTCGATTAAAAAAAAAAAATTAATCCTTTGATTTAAAAAAAATGAAAAAAAAAATTATCCTTTGACATTTATCACATAGCACTATACTACTGTCAAAGAAAAAAAAAAATTATTATTCCTTTGAAAAAAAAAATATCAGTCCTTTGAAAGAAAAAAAAAAATATTAGTCCTTTGATTAAAAAAAAATGAAAAAAAAAAAAAAATTGTCCTTTGACATTTGTCACATGGCATTATACTACTGTTAAAGATCAAAAAAATTATTAGTCCTTTGATAAAAAAAAAATGTCCTTTGACATTTGTCACATGGCATTATACTACTGTTAAAGTTTAAAAAAATTATTAGTTCTTTGATAAAAAAAAAATGTCCTTTGACATTTGTCACATGGCATTATACTACTGTTAAAGATCAAAAAAATTATTAGTCCTTCGATAAAAAAAAAAAAAAAAATTGTCCTTTGACATTTGTTACATGGCATTATGCTACTGTTCAAAAAAATAGTCCTTTGATAAAAAAAAAAAATTAGTCCTTCGATTTTAAATAAAACAGTAAAAAAATTATGTCCGTCGATTTAAAAAAAATGAAAAAAAAAATTGTCCTTTGACATTTGTTCCATGATAGAAAGACAATCCGAATAAAATTAACGAAAGAAAGGAAAATAAAAAAAGATTTAATAAATCATTCTCAAAAATTAATTAAAAGAAACAAAAATAAAAAAATAAAAAATAAGATCCGAAATGCATCTTAGCCTCAAGATGAAAAATCAATCTTAAACTGAGTCATATTTGAGTACTTAGAAATTGGGACATTTCGATCTTAAAAATCGGACAAATGGATCTTGAAATAAGATCCGAATTTTTGTAGTGTAGAACCCAGTTCTCCTCCTTTTTCCTGCCACCTTTGAGGAAAACCATCATTTTCGTCTTTTTTGTGCTAATAGTTAGACTGTTTTCTCTCGAGTATCTCTCTAAAGTTGTCAACATTTCCTTCATTTCGCCGAAGGATTCCGCCACCAGAACCACATCGTCTGCAAATTTTGGGGAAAATATCTTCACTTTACCCGTTACCACACCTCCGATTGCACAATCCCTGTAGACTCCTTCCATATCATTTATGAATAAAGCAAAAAGTATGGGGCTCAGAGAATAGCCTTGCTGGACCCCAGACCACGTTATGAATCCTTCCGAGATCAATTTCCCAGTTAGAATATCATTTTCTGTACAAGCATACATGCCCCTCAGCATCTTCTGCATCCGCCCTCTCACTCCATAATCCTGCAGCTTATTTACAACTTATTTCTGTTCACCAGATCGAAGGCTGATTTGTAGCCAACAAACGCTGCATATAACTTCCCTTCCTTGGCCTTCAGGCGGTTATTTATCAGGGCATTTAGTACGAAGATGTGGTCCCTAGTGCCCCTATGAGGCCTGAATCCAGCTTGACTCTCGCACAGCACCTTGTTTAATTCTGCCCAGGTATAGAGCCTATTTACCATGACCTTCGTTAGCAGCTTGTAGCTCACATCCAGAAGGGCAATGCCTCTATAATTCCCAGCATCGTTCATGGCTCCCGCTTTGTAGATTGGGCATATTCTGGCTCTGTTCCAGCCTGTGACCAGCTCACCTGTTTTCCATACTCCCTTCAGAACTAGGAATAACTCGCCTAGTCCTTTTGGTGGTAGAGCTATGAGACATTCTCTTACAACACCATCTTCCTCCAGGGCTTTGCGATTCTTTAGGTCTTTGAAGGCCTGCGAGACTTCTTCCACTGTTATCCACATGTTCATCAGGTCTACTTCTTCTTCTAGGTCTTCCACAATATCACCTTCGACTGTCCTTTCTGTCTTTGCACCATGATCAAATCTCTCCCAATTCATTAAAATTCTTCATGTCACTAGGCTCGATAAACGGCGATTCTAACCTCACTTCGTTCGGTGAGATCACGGTTTTTGAGCCTCGTAACATAAAATTGTATATGTTTAACGGCCAATAAAGTATTTATTGACGAATGTGATTATAATCCTCGCTTTCGGCTCGGATATTATAAAGCCACATTCGTCAATTAATACTTTGTCGGCCTCATAACATAATGTACTATTCAGAAGTGTTTCGTCGAGTTCTTATCCGAGATGTCTCATCTCTGAGTTCTTCTACGAGGCCTATATTTATTTAGTATTGCCCATAACAGAGAGATGCTCCTGCAGCTCTCTAGAGTATGTGACTCTGCCTCGTGGTGCATTTTTTTCTGCTCTTTCAGTAGCTTCTGGAGCTTTCTCCTCTCTTCTAGATACCTCTCTGTCAGCTCTGGGGACTCTGGATTTGCCAGGCGCGCTTTCAGGCAACTGGAGACCACTCTTTTCTGTTCCTTGTAGTCTTGTAGCCAATCCAGTTCTTTTTCGTCGAAAGAGGGTTGACCAGATGTATTCACCATTTTTGCTGATATCACTGCTGCCCAGATTGAATCGTTGATTTTATCCCAGCTTTCCGCTTTGTCTAAATTATTATTTCCATCTGAGGGGACCAGGAATACCTCGGGTACCGACCAGATTTTCTCCAGCTATCGTCGAAAATCAGCTGCTTTCATATCATCCCATTTAATCACTTTTTGATTCGGTGAGGTTTCTGTCTCCATTCCCTTCTCCGCGTGTCCTAGTCATCTCCTTCCACAGTTGAGCTCAAAGCAGACTGGCAAGTGGTTTGAGTCCCAGCCTTTGGGACTACTTCCAAATCTGTCACTACATTCCCCAAAGCATTTTCTTTAGTCAGTACCAGGTCAATCACCAATCTACATTACTTCCCTACAAAGGTCATCTTGCCTATTGGATTGCTTTTTGTAGTTCCATTTATGATTAGTACCCCGAATTCCTCATAGAGCCTTAGCAGTGTTCCCCCAGCAGCATTTACCTTGGTGTGTCAGTTGTTTCTCGGCTGTAACAGCAAAATGTTCTCCTCATCAGAATGCGGGCCCGTGTGAGCATTCCACTCCCCTGCTAACACGATGTCTTCATCCAGGGTTACACCTTTCTCTAGTACTGGTCTCAACGCTGTCATGATGTTCTTTATGCCGACGTTATTGTAAATGGAAATTAGCCTGAGGGGTGAACCAGTTCCTGATCGCAGACCATGGAACTGGAAGCCATACTTCCACGCACCCTCAACGCACTAGCTAGGTCTCGTCTAACCCCAATCACTTGTCCCCCAATGGCTCTACCTTTTTTGTGGATTCTTATTGCTGCCTTCATCTTCCATAAATAATTTTTGTCAAGTTTGTTCAGCCAATTATCACAATTTTCCTCCTCTACCCACGTTTCTTGTAGCATGACTCTGTGGTACTCCTTGAGGAATTTCGAGGCTCGTCTAAAATTTTTTATGCCTGAAATATTCCATGTGATGGCTCGGATCTGTTTTCTAGTGTCTTCTTCTCTCACGAAAAAACTTTCTTCGAGGGAGACGTTTAAAATCACCATTCTGCTCATCCCATTTCCATCCTTCTCCATCAATAATAATCTTTGCATATCCCACTTTGACTGCTCGTCCGTTCTGACTCAAACGATTTGCTTCCTTCCTCAATGCCTTCTGAATTTCAACCTCTCTGGCCGTCAGGTCATCATCCAATCACACGTAATAACCCTCAACGCGACTGAGGCTTGTCTCGCGTCGACTTATATCTCAATTTGTTACGAAGTGGTTTCAGTTGCAGGATGATTGTTCCCTCGACCACCAGCAGCTTTTAGATCTTAGGCTCTATTTTTGTTGCTTGCTTAATAATGTCAGCAATCTCATACTCCAGATAGTTGGGCTCCATTGGGTGCCCATCTGCCACCCTCTGATTATCAGATGTTTTTTCCGCAGCCATCTTGCATCAAGCTCTGCCTGTGCCTCTTTTGGTCTGGACAAGTCCTCCCCTGCTGCATTCCTTCTGCTAATCCCTCGGGATGTGCTTTCGCTCTGCGACCGTTGTGTCCTCCTTTGTGTACTTGGAGACGATCATTGGCGGTGATTGTTTGTATGGGGGCTGCCCTCTCCAATGTAAAGTACTTCTTCCATAACATCCGCCATATCCTGTCCACTATCTTCAGTCCATCTGTCCTGTCGACCTGCTCAGCCATACCTGGAGAGACATAACCATCGTCCTTATGCGGTTGAGGTTCCCTTTTCTTCCTGTGTCGTCTTCTCTTCTTGGTTCTTTGTCTGTGCTATCTGGTTAGTGATCTGTGCTGCAAGTTCCTAGTTGGACTCCTACTGTGGCTGCTTATGTCTGCGTTGAGCTCCTTTTTCCCATATTCACATTTGCAATTACATCCTTTATTCGAGTAACCTATAATTTCCATCTGTGACCTTAGTAGTAGCAGCTCTTCCTTCAGATGTGTATTATACGCCTCTAATTGTGCTTGGATCGATTGTTGTGTCTCATCCCTTCGAGCATTTCAACTTTCCAACTGCTTTGTAATTTGTAGCACTACTCTTGGTTTCATCCTTTGCAGTCTTTTTTCAAGTAACTCTTGCCACTTCCGATTCTCCTCGTCTCTCTTTTGATCGCTTTGTCCCATGTCTGCCTTTTCAGACCGTCTGTTCTCATTTCCAGGAGTAAGTTGATCATCAGGTATCTGTTTTTTAGTTAGAGTTGGTGTTTTCTCTAGAGCATCTTCAGTAGCCTCCATACCTGTTCTCTCATCCTTTCTTGTCGTCACTGGTGAGTATTGCAACCGTCTTGAGCTGTTAAAAGCACTACCTTAGTAGAAATCCAATGTCGCGTGTACCTCGCCGCAGTATTGCCGCGCGACATTGGCTGCCGCGGCGGAGTACCCAATAAGCGACACAGGGGGCCTATTCTCGACGAGAGTTAATGTGTAAGCCACCTAGCACAAAGGCCATCTGCTGAGCCAAAATCTACTTCCCGCGATCCCAGCATAATGGACATGTGGCGAGCATGCCCGCTGGAATGGTATTGCAACCCGTACAAGCGCAGCTTGCCGGGTAGACCCAACCACCGCCCCTACGAATCCAACCCAAATAAGGTCCCACGGCTTGTGCCGGGGCTTATAGGACCTTCCTCATAGTACCACTTTGCACGGTTTGGTGTCCGTGATGCTAGCTTTAGTTATGGTTTCCTGCGTGGGGCAGCGACTTCATCCCCTATATCCTCTAAAGAGGGCTTCGCAGCCTATACAGGGTGTATCTTTATTGGTGGAAAACCTCCCGACCCCCGATGTAAAATGACCTTCTAAATACGGGAAAAATATTTAAAAAATTTAATTCGGCTAATTTTTCTAGTACATCAATTTCATATCGCCTTAATCATCGCCGTGACTATCGACACGGGTGTTGCATTAGGTTTGACTCCAATCGCCGCAGAGGCTATCGCTACAAATGTTACATTCTATATCGCCTCGATTATCGCTGTGACTGTCGCAACAAGGGTGGTATCCTCGGTGGTATCCAAAATCGCCTAAATTACCACAGTGTCTATTGCCACAAGTGTTGCATTTTTATGCTGAGGAGTAATTTTTTTTGTATTTTTTCCGTATTTAGGAAGTCATTTTACGTTGAGGGACGAGAGGTTTTCCACCAATAAAGATACACCCTGTATATGCCATTTCTGTCCCCAGCGACTGGCAAAATTAGATAAACCATCCAGCCACTACAATACAATGGACTCTTTTCTAGCCCTTGTTGCAAGTGAACGTATCATGTGTGACATACGCCCTTTATTTGCCCAGGCAGATATTCTCGACGAGATCCGCCATCGATTTTCACGCGAACGTCGCTTCGTGGCGGATCTTGGGAGCGAATGAGTGTTCACGTGAACGATTGCGAGTTACGCGCGAATTGAATTTGTGTTGGTCATTTCACATTCATTTGTGAAAGATATCCGCACGTGAATACTTAACCTCCAATAATATTCACATTCTCATTCACATTACTAAAAAAAATTGATAATTTTTGGAGGTATTTCTATCTCGAAATGACCGACACACAAATTCAATTCGCGCGTTACTCGAAATCATTCACGTGAACACTCATCCGCTCCTAAGATCCGCCATGGAGCCAGGTTTGCGTGAAAATCGATGGCGGATCTCGTCGAGAATAGGCCTCCAACGGGCTCACCGAGACAGTCCTCCGCGCCGTCCACGCGAAATTGACCTTGGTGTATCCGTCCTAACCTCAAATTCTATCAATACCCAACATTTATGTTATTTCTATATTTACCCAATCAATTCATAGAGCATCGAACATTCTTGAACAAATGAAAATCATTTCCGACTCATGAGCAATGCTCATTATTGCTGAAATGACAAAATAAGAGCACATCGCGCCTGTAGTCCATGAGATACTACCGGCAAAGTGGCTGCGACGTACGGCAGCGAGCTCCAGATACGAACATCGCCGTGATGACCAATTTCGCAGTGCCTCTCACTTTTTTCTACTAGGGTAGCTTCATGTGGTCCCATTTGATCTAGGTAACGGTGCAAGGAGTTAACCCTGAGGGATGTTGGGGTTTTGACTTTAACACTATGCTAATGGTTTCTGAGCTGCTTGTTTTTGAAACTCAATTTCCTTCCTCTCTTTTGGGGACCCACTCTACCCACTCTGGCCCCACTTCTCATAACCATAGCCCCATCTTCATTTACTGCTTGAGTGTCCAGGGCCAAGCCTATCCCCACGCTCTGGCAGTACGGCCCTGCTGTACTGACAGTATATCTTCCAACTGAATAATACTCTCTGGACTCTGGTACTTGTCCGCTGGGGTCTCACTTCTAACCTCAAAATCCCAGGTTTCTCCTTCAACGTCCCGCTCTTCCGTATCTGGGGGTCATGCACTTTCTATTTTCTCGCCGAAACAAGCCCCAATATTGAACGCTCCTTAATCAATTAAGCGCACAACACAATATCAATTTTAAATCACTAAAATTACCTAAAAACTGGGAGAATTAAATCCTAGCCATGTGCTCTCTATGAGCGCCCTTCCCTCCCATGATCGCATGTTTCTAATTTTCATGGTGATTATATAAATCGAAGATTTATTGGGTATTTCAGAAGCGACATAAGGAGACTTCATGGTCGATTAAATTCAGATGCAGAATATTTCATTTAACCGATGGATATTTTCTCATGCGAATAAACCAATCGTGCCATTCAGTATTTCATCTTTTTTTTCAATTTCAAACATCATTGTTATCTGGATGCTGGGATGGACTATTCAGTCTATATTCTGCCTTCGACACTCGCCATATTGCACCATATAAATGCGGGAGGAGTTGATGAAGCACTAGCAAAGGTATGTTCACAGAGAAAAATCTAAATCTGAATTACGATTAAGAATCGTATACGATTATAATTTACGTTTCCATAATCGTAATTTAAGGTTATCAGTGAAAACGTGAATTACGCTCACCGTTGTCGTAAATGACCACCAAATGTCCGTAATTTACGATTTCATATTCGTAAATTAAGACGATTTTTGCTTTAATTTACATTTTTTCATTCATAAATTACGTTGAGCTTGATCTTAATTCTCTGACTCGAAATTCGTTCTCCCCACTACGTGCTATTTGCACTGTAATGCGTTGTCCCCACTCCAAGGGGCTAAGGACGACTTAGTACACATTTTGAGTCAGATGGTTAAATTACGATGAGTGTATTCGTAAAACACGCCTACCGGAAATAGGTTTCCCTTCATTGCGAGGGCGAAAAACATACGCAGGGCAAAACGGACCTCTAGGGCAAAATGGACCACTGATAAAAAAATTGACCATTTTTTTCTTCTTTGGCAGTTACGACTTTCTAATCCGTGAATTCCGATTTTCATGTCCGAAATTATGACATAGGATATCGTACGAGTGACAAACATAAATTACGTTTAGTAAATCGTAATTTGCGCGTAGATTTTTTTATGTGTTCCAATGAATCTGAATATACAGAATATCCGAGAAATACCAATTACGTAACTGTGTCTCATACTCATAATAGTTATAATATTCCACTGACGGTTTGCATTATATTTTCCTCAATTTTCATTGGAAAATATCTCTCTAGTTCTCGTTTGCCTAATGGAACGTGTAGTATCAAAGTATCGATTAGTTTGCCACATCGGTGGAGATTGGCGAGCTAGGTCACTGAAAAAAAAGAGAGAGGAGCATTTTTATAGAGAGTACGGCGCTCGATGGTGAGTTTATTCACTCACAATCAGTTGTTGAGAATTTTTCTCCTAAGTAAATTGGTCTTCAGTTCCTTATTAATTCGAGAAATTGAGAATGCAATAACGGACATTATTAAACTATAAATTTCGGTTTCAAACATCTGCCACTCAACTACTTACATAACATTGGTTATTTATTGTTAGAAACCTCCAATAAAGCTTATCAATCAATTGCAGGGGAAAAAAACCTCTACTATTCACGATAACCAATCTACTTTTGCTGAGTTTATTGCGTCTTACGGATTATAAATATCAGAATTTTAATTTATCGCTTGGACTCTTGCAACAAACTAAAGGACACTCGATCTTCAAGCGGATTGGCGTGAACAGGTGTGCTCGCGACTACCTGCAGAGTGCCAAAAAAACCGTTGGTTTGGTTTAAAAAAGGCTATCATCACCTCTGGCGTAAAGCACCACTGGGTATATATCCCTTCGAGCGTAACAACCAAGTCAACAACAATATATACACACACACATACATACAAATATACTGTATACCCTTCGTGCTAAAATTAGAAGTAACGATCCAGTGTATTCACCTGGCTGATTGCTCTCTTCTTTGTGTGCTTTGCCACATCGCAATTGACGACAAGACCGCTCGTTTGCTCCAGATGATTATCATCCGAACAAAAATAATAGAATGTGTAAATGTGAGGTTTTTTCTAAAAACAACGAACTTCGACAGGATCGAAGAATATTTGATTAAATATTTGAGGAGCTTTTCGAATGATCCAGAGTGCGCGAGAGAGATAAGCACTGAGAGAAGAGCAGTTTAGAGAAGAGAGATTCTGCTAGAGTTACGCAAAGTCATTGATGCGAGTCGATAACGCAAGACACTCTATGTTTACTGTTTGGCCCAGAAATCTCATTAGCGAGATGCTGTGTATACTCTGCCTCGTCATTGATATTTCTTCTCTCATCTGTCATTCCACAAATAATCATCACAAATAAAACTCCGGGTGTTATTTTTACATCAAACACTAGTTTATTGTCTCCAAATAACCTAAAATTCATTAAACACTGTGAGGTAACACTTGAAGGATTTTTGGTCTTCAATAGAGAGTGAATATAACATCTGCTTTATTTTTACGTTTCATAGACACATGAAGAGTGGAATGAGATATACATAGAGAAGCATAATGGAGGAGTGAAAATGAAATGAATTGAATCAGACTGGCACAGAGATAGGACAGCAATAGACAGAATGTCGATTATGGGTTTGAGCATGTCACTCTGTCATATTTTGTAGGGAATTTTCACTTTTACATGCACATTATCTTCAATTATGTATATTAATACAGGATGGAGAATAGGGCGAATGTAGATTGGCTTTTAGCTGATGTGATGAGGCACGAAAGCTTTGCAATATCGTTTAGTTATTCTCGATCAAAACACTCCTCTAACCTCTCCTTTTTTTCTCTGTTAACATGATTTTTACGTTACTGGGTGTATACGGACATGTGTGTTGTTGAGTAGGCGTACAGTTAAAGTGTGCTGTGAAATATTACGGTGAGAAGTTTATCGTCGTGCAGACTTTAAATGTATATATATATATAGAGAGTCATAATAAACATAATTAATGTCTTTTAGCGAATCGCAACAGTTAGTCTTGCTTATTTCTCGTGGCTGCAACTGGAAATTAAGTTGTAACATGTAATTACATAATTCGTTATTTGTTAATTGATTAATATGAGTTCCCTGTCAACTGACACAATATTAAGATTAAATGTTAATTGTCTATAAGTGAAATTAATTATCAAGAAGTAATTATGGAATATTTTTCATTTGTTGAGGGTTATGAAAATTGTGGAGAGGTTTGACACTCGGATGAGTGCAAAACCGAGAGGAAAACATAAACAAACTAATCGATATATTGAAATACTAAAATAGTATAATTTTCCAATATTCTGTAGATTTATCCGATATTGGGTAAACGATGCGAGGAACTTTAAACAGACATATCTAGGTATCATAGAGAATGTAGAGTAGAATTCAATAACGTGTCTAGTGGTATGGAATGATGATCCTTGGAGCGAGAGCTGCCACCGGTTTTACCTTTTGAATATCAGCCGCTGGCCGATATTATACCAACGCCCACGCATGAATTCACCATAAGCTCGTAGACAAATGCTATGAGCTACTTGTAGATGTGCAATTGTGTGGAAGTTAATTGTATGCAATATCGTTTTTTTTGCCAGTGGTAATTAGGTATATATACGATTGTAATAGACTTTATAGGATTTTTTTATGGCTGAAGTTTTTTTAAATTATGTTTATTGCATTAAAAAAGGTCAAAGATCACTTCACTTCTTGGTCAAACTTTGAATATATACAAAAAAGCCGTAAAATAACCGCAATAATCACTTAGGCCCTTCTAGGAAGGGTACTAGGACTGTAATTGGCTGTGGCATTTGAGTACTCCTTTGGAACCAAACTCTCCAACACCAGGGAAGGTTCAATCGTATGGCCCCTCCAGATTGCAATCCAGGTATACCCTTTTGAGGTATTCTGAACGCTAGATTATTATTTTAATTTTGTTAGACTTCTCTAGGTTCGAGTCTCCTTTGAGCTCCAACCCTAGATCGTCTTTGAAGATCAGCTCGTTTTACAGATCGTGAAAAATTGTTGAATATTGGAAATACATTTTCATCGATAAAACCACATTTCAACCAGCCCAGATGTAAAATATTTCTGCCCGCGTTGATATCTCGATTCCAAACGATTTTACAATTTCTACACAGTGCATAACGTTTTGGTAATTTGCTGACCTGGCATTCTAAATTGCATCGACTGCATATCATTGTAGTACGATATTCATCAACACAAACTACATCACAATCATCTGATTCATCCAATAGCTTGACAATTTTACTGAGTGGAGCGCGAGTATAATCACCTTTAGTTCTGCAAGAGATTTTGTATGATCCTACAACAACTAAAGTTTTCCTATGACCCACCTCCTTTATACTCTCTTTTCCATACTTTAATATCTTTGCTATTCTTTGAACCTCTCTCTGTGTACCGATGTATTTGTCAAATTTTATTCTCACCAATTTTCTCCTTGAATAAACCGGTTGCATTAAACGAAAAAATTTCAATTTATACTCGGCTACTTCACGATATTTATCAGGATTATTTAAATTTAATTCTTGAATTTTTCGTTTCCCTCCAGGCTCTGGTGGTGGCAATTCAGTACGATATTCTTCAAGAATACCACGAAGTTGTCGTTGATAGGAATCTGTAAAAAAATTTTTTGTTATCAATCAATAAGGTAGCGGAGGGAGTTTCTGATCAGTTAAGCTCCGCAGGCTCACTCTAACGTAAAAAAAAAGAAAACAATGAATCAAAACGGAGTGAAACTTTTTGTAAATTGTAGAACATATATTTAACAATAATTAAAAATCACTTTTTGAGCTCGAAATCTTGAATAACTAATAAAAAATTGATATTAAGAAATTTCGGTCTAGGCGGTAGTTTATGATCACGATTTTATCGCATGAGGTAGTTTCTGATCGGCAGGGGAGGCAGTTCTTGATCATTATTGGGATGAGGAGAATAATTTATTAATTAACTACTGTTTTATCTCTCACTGATCATTAAATTATGCCTTTTATTCATAATTCATAGTATAAAATGTGGAATTTTTTTTAATTTCCTTACAATAAAAAAAAACAATTTCTATGGCTCAACCACCTTGACTAGCGTCAGTGTCCAAGATTTCCTGCTTGATTTTTTTAGCAGCTAGAGGACTTATACATTTAATTTCTGCCTCTGTTGTCTTCCGAGCTTCCTTCAATTTTCTTTTCTGGGCCTTCAACTCCTCATTTTTTTGCTTCTCAGCTCTTTCCTGAGCTTTCTTCATCTTCTTTAGTTCTTTCTCTCGTCGCTCCTCTTTTTTCTTCTGAACAATTGCTTCTTTTTTAATCCTCCTGGCAACTTGAGCGAGTTGTGCCTCCTGTTGTCTCAACTCTCTCTTCTCTCCTCACTTGTTTCTCTTTCTGCTCAGCGACTTTATTATTAGCCTTCGTTTGGAACATATTGTTCCATGAATTTGATGTAACGACGGCCGGTACATGCTCTATCTTCCGTACTCTTTTCATCGGTTTCTTGGGATTAGAAATAGTCCAGGATAATGCTTCTCTGAAGGCCATGGGCATATCCTTGGAAGGATTGTCATGGCATGAACTCGATAATTCCTGCAGATTTGGATCTTTTGCCATGGAAGCAGTCTGAACGATATTCGAGGTACAGGGTTTTGTGGGATTTGATAATTCTGTTATCGAATGCTTATGAGCATTAGTCTGGGCCGTCTGGGCAGATAACTGACAGATTGGATTTGTGGAATCAGTAGTTGGTGGTTTCAATGTATCGACGACAGTACCAATTGGATCCAAAGGACTCTCTAAATTCTGGACTGAAGTGTGTCCTTTTCAGTAGATTCAACATTCAAACTGTCTCTGGAGTTCGATCCTTGTGATGTTGAGGAAGAGTGCCGATCAACCGCAGGATGGATTGGTGACTGACAAGGGGGGTTGGTGATTACAGGACTTGGTGATGTTGAAGTACTGGTAATAAGATCAGTTGAAGGATCAGGATTAGTAAATACAGGATTGATTTTTTTTCTAGTGCTGGGAACAGCTTCAGTTGGAGAGACAGGACTTTGTAATTTTTCATTTTCATGACAAATAATTTGTTCGGTAGATGTGATGTTGAGGGTAGCTGTAGAATGTAATGGATTTGAATCTTGGGAAATATCCTCATCATCAACGAGGGGGACAGACACGTGAGAGTTTGTGATGTTTGAACTGGTTAATAATCCATCGTTAGTAACGTCAAAAAATAAACTTTCTTCAGTCAAGAGAAGATTCTCAATGTCTGTGGGGATTCCATCTGGAATTAAAATTTGTGTTGGGATTGCAGGTTCTTCCATTTCGTCGTCAATGATTCTATCGAGGGGCTTAGCCTGCAAATTTATAAATAAATAATCGAGGTGAGAGATGGAAGGAAAATCATTCATCACCTTGCAATGAATAGATCAATATTAATTGTTGCATAAATTTTCTTTATTGAATGAGCTGATAGAGAGTAAATAATTAGGAATAAAAATATTTATATTAAAAAAATGCAAAACAATATCGTAAATAATTCTGGATCAAAATATTCGTATGTAAAAAATTGCGTGAAAAAAATTCAAGACATGATTATTGAGAATTTTCAAATGAAATTCACTTATTTAAAGACAAATCTTTCCAATACCTCTGACCCATTAGTTGATTCAGTCTCTGTATTTGCCCCCTCCTTGGGTGTATGAGTTGTTGATGGAGTCTCCATCTCTTCTTGTTCCTGCGTTTTGTCAGTCGTCGATTCAGTTTCTGTGTTTTCCCTTTTTTTCCTTTCATTAGTCTCCTGGTCTCTCTTCAATTCATCTGTAGTTGCTCTGGCTTTTAACTTCAACCACATGTGGAATAAACTCTCACAATTGTCATCTCCTGTCCATGTATTTCCATCTTCAACTGCACGAAATTTATCTAGCAGTTCAATGCCAATCTCCTCTTCAAATACAGTGACATATTCAGGAAGCTGTGGAGGATTTTCAGTAGGTTTAGAAGCACCAGGAGGTGCATTCTTAAAATACTTCCATAATTCACAGCATCAGAAGAAAAAGGATACAATCCTGTTGTCCTAAACGCATTAGGAAGAATTTGCTGCAGGTCTACAGAAGCAATTGCCTTTTTCAATGCTGGGGCAAAATTCTCACGTCTTAAACGATCACCATCATGTTCCATCCTCCACTCATGAACAACCTTCGTCCATGCAGCTTTTAGTGGTCGAAGAAAGCCAACATCTAAGGGTTGTATGATATGTGTTGAATTGGGATAAAGAGATACGAGTATAATATCTTTCTCTCGACAAAAATTACTGAGATCCAATGTTAGATGAGATTTGTACCCATCTAGATACAAAATTTTGGGAAACTGGAAATTATTTTCTTTTAGCCAAGGATAAAAACAATTGGCAACCCATGCCAAACATGCTTCACTGTTCACCCAACCATTTTCAGATTCCCCAACTCCCCATGCTCCTGGTATCGATGTCGTAAGGCTGGCTGACATCCGAGAACAGGCAAACATGACCATAGGTGGAGCCAATTGTTCAGCAGCATTAGCACAAATCATAGTGGTCAAATATTCTTTGTCGTCTCCATTGATAAAATTGTAGGCAGTCTTCTCCCCTGCACGAACTAGGACTCTCTCCCCCTTAGGAGCAAGGATAAAAGCTGTTTCATCACAGTTAAAGACACGAGATGCGTCAATAACCAACATATCATGAAGTTCTAGATGCTCTTTTACTTCTTCGAACCAGCCTCTTAATTTGTCTTCTGTCACTTGGCTTCGCCCACTGCTTAGGTTTTGGAAAATTCTTGCACTGAGTTTGTGGCGTTTGAGGAAAGCTCTATACCAATCTTTCCCTGAGCGATTATCTGGAAATATGGTCTCCATTCCCATTTTATTCAAAAGGGCATGCACACTGTTGAGTAATTGCATCTTTGTAATGGGAAAGCCATTATTAGCCCTGTACAAGATCCACTGGACTAATCTTTCTTCATTCTCTCGACCGAGAATTGAGTCTGGTCCTCTCTTGCAAATCGTGGGGCTTAATATTCCTTTGCTTTTATACGTCAACGTAGTGTAAGGAACATGACTTGTTCTAGCCACTTCACGGATAGAAATACCTGATTTTACTCTAGAAAGAGCTGCCTGGAGGTCGTCCTCTGAGTAAACAACTAACTTTCTTTTTTTCTTTGCCTTAGGCCTGTAATGAAGAATAATAAATTATCGGTGATTTTTGAAATAAATTTAAGAATAATGAGTTCAATTTGATATTGTGGCTGATTGTTAATTTCTCTCGTTAACAAGTGATTCAACAAGAAAATGTCAAAAGACTTTTTTTGAAGCTAATTAAATTTCCCACAAATAAGGTTTCTTGACATTTCCTCTTAAAATTACACATTGCCGAAAAAAATTCATATTTATTCAGGGAAAATCCACTTGTGTCATTCTACGATTATTCGATTAATTTCTTTTTCATTAATTTTTCAAATTATTTTGATCACTGTAATAACTATAATGGACATCATAAGGGAATTATAAGATGGATATTTCCATTGATCGATTTTTTACATTGATATTTTCGTTAAAAAACCGTTAGTTAGTGTCAATTCATCCGAGGTGACAACTTATGAATTCCCTGATCAAGAAAGGCCGATAGGTTAGAATTCGGGCGACAGTTATTGATCATGCGATTAATTATTGAAAGAACTTTTTTTATCTATTTTCTATCATTTTAAATTATTCGTCTATTATTCAACTTCGAATTTACATCATAATTATGATCATTTGGTACTTACATGATGAAATTCGAGTCCTGAAACGTCGGGTACACAGTTAACTTATTCCACAAGGAAGCAACGAAAATGGCCGTTAGCTGCGTTCGCGCGCTTTTACTATTTATTTTTGGGTATTTACAATGGCACCAATGCCATGATTCAGGGCATTATCGAAAGAAGAGATTTTATTCTTCCTGATGTTGGCTCTACCTCCCTGATAAATTCAACGCAAACTTCGCACTTAATAAATAAACGGCAGAGTGATCAACTACTACCTCCTGATCAGAAACCCCCTCGGTTACCTTATATATTTGTTACTCTAGTGGACATTTTCAAGTATAAAAACATGTTATATATTTACTTGTAATTCTTTTTCGCTTTTTCTCGCGCCTGTCAAGTCCAGAGCGATTATGAAAAGTCGTGGAACCAATGAGGACTCTTTCTTCTTTCAACTGTTGTTCTTCCGAATCAAAACATACATCGTCCGTAATGACTCCACCAAAAATTTGGTCCAATCCCGGATCCCATGCAGCATGCTTGTCGTAATCATTAACATTGTACTTTTTCTCTGCCTGTGTTATTGGTCGTTTATTTCTCCCTATTCTTACGTATCATATACATGATCAACTCTTTGACTCTCTTCACATCTTCTGTATTTCCAGGGTTACGAGTCTTTTAATTCGTCCGGAAGAATGAGGACAGGAGGCTCGTGAGATTTTTTTCTCGTAGGGCAGTTGGACGAAGAAAATGGAGTAATGAGAGGTCGGGTTAGATGCCCAGGTCGATGAGTGGATGATGGAAAGCTGGGCGAGGCTTGGAGATCGATTTCACTCGGAGTTATGGGAGTTTGAGGAGTGAGAGTATTAGTTTTCCAGGATTGAGTTGATATGGACTATGAATTATGGAGTTATTTCGTGTTATTTTTATCGTTCAATGAATACTTCACTTTATTGCGACGTTAATTCAATGATATCACTTCGAAATAAGTCGATAGCACTTCATAGGATTATCCAAAGTATCTATTTTTTTGTCGATCCATGTAATATCATTAAATGCTGAGGGTATCTGTCATGTTGAAGGATGAAAATGGCCTTTAGTCGTAAAAATAATCCTCTTTAGAATTCCAATTACGAGTAATTCTTGTTCTTTATTTAACTTGAAATTCTCTGGTTGCTTAATTCCTTTTTCCCTGCTCATCTCCCGAACCTTCTCAATATCGCCCGCTCATGACCTCATTTGAATTCGAGACTCACCTCCACCCAGAGCTCTACAAGCGTGACAAAAGTGTCTCAATAAAAATTGAGCATCAGTGATTATTCGTGGGGACGCATAAGCTTCACATATTATTTAGTAAAAAATTTATGAATGAATGAATGTGAATAAAGTCACTGCATCTATCGACTTGATTCCTATCCTGACCGAGATCCTGACTATTCAAATTTTCTCCTAGTAGAAGAGAAATTTATTAGGAATAGATGAATCAAAAAACTGAAAACCCAACGTTAACTTGTTCCATCTAAATTATCAACTTTATCACCCAACTTCGGCATAAACTTGCGCTCAAACTTTCTTATCATTCGCTCGAGCAAAGTTAACTCAATAAATTGGCATTAATGATTTACCTAGAACAGTTGTGAGTCCTTGGCTGTAACTATCTAGTAGCCAAGCATGATGGTAAAACCACAGGGGCCAAGATGAATCAGGGAATTGTTTAATGATAAGCTGCAGCAAATACATACTCTGATTCGAAATTCAAAGTAACCAACCAACGACCGCAGTTGCCTTGAACATCAAAGTTCTTTAACAATGGGTGGAGCCAAGTGAAAATCAACTCACGAGTTTGGCAATCTATTTGTCCTCAATCTCCATAAGTGTATCATTAATTCCACTCTCACCTTCCGGTTGACTTCATCACGCAATTACTAATTAAATCCCACCCTCATTGCAACGAGAATTCACGAATGATATACGTACAATTTCTCAACTCATTTTGCACCTCAATCTCACTCGTACTCTCTGATTTCATCCGCATTCTCATTCACATGTTTTCATGCATTATAATACTTCCCAACATTTCTCATCAGCCCCCTGAAAATCTCCCTTATTTATACACTCAAAGCATACCAGCATATTTAATCATCTCCAGAGTAAATTCAAGAGATAATTATTATAGAGTATATATCGTGGCACTTCATACGAAAATTTCATTGTGAATTCAACATTTTTTTCTTTTCTCAGCCATCAAACATACTCATATAATCTTTCATCTCCTCGACGTGAATTGTGGAGCATAGTTGTTGTCACTATTGCGTCAACCTAAAAATAACTAAAATTAATAAAACTGAAAGATTTGTTTTTGAAGATTTCAACTCTACCGTCACTTACAGACACAGAATGAACATAAAAAAAATATGAAAATTAGTTTGTCAGCAGTCGAGGCCGTTGACACTGAAGATATTGTAGAAACTCATGCACATTTACCCATTAAACAGAGATTATGTGCTAACGAACAAATGAATGAATGGATCGTCAATGTCATACAACATTGTGTATTTCAGTAGACAGGTAAAAAAGGGAGTGACAGTTGCCAGGGTCGGGATGAATTTTCGAAAGACAATTCTGCTCGTCGAATCTAGAACATAAAAGGAGCCTAGGGATTATTCAGGAAAATTTTTATCACATTGCCTTATACCGACTCTATGGATCTTCAGGAGTTATCTTTAGGACTTGGCCAGTCTACTGATGCGGCATTAGCCAGAGAGCTGTAACTGTGTGATGTATATCGGAGTCAAGGTCGATAAGAGTGAAAAATAGGAATAGGACGGAGGTAGACTGGTGTATAGGGTGAATCGGTAGAGGAGTTTTAGTGGGGGAGTGTTCTGCAGAGGGAGACGAGGTTGTAGCCTTCCTCGACCACCCTCTAGCCTCTGGCACAGTGTGCCAGAAGGTATAGAGGGCATATTCCTCTGATTACTCAACTTTTTCTCTCCCTCATTCTTTCTTTTTCTTCCTCTCATTGGAGGTAATAGGGCGTTCTTTGAACTGGAAACATTAGTCTTGGGGTGGAGACATTTTAAACTGAAATATTTTCTACAAAATTTTCAAGGTTACTTTCTTATTCTTTGCAGAAGATATTTAGAGTAGCTAGTGATGAGTAAAATTAATCATTTTATTTGACGTTATTTCGATGATTTATTGCTCAATTATTTTAATGACGAGGAGATATTTTTTGTAAGTAGACTGATTCAAAGATTCAATAAATTCTTCACCTTTTGTCTCTCATTGAGTATGAAATTCCCTCCAAAATGAAATCAGGGATAGTAGCATGATTGTTAGAGTGCTCTCAATTGTGTTGCTCTCAAAAGCTTGCCTTTAGAGAGTTAGACAAAACTGAAATGCCTTAGGAACAATGTAATGGTTATTGGATTTTGAATTTTAGACCAGTACAAACATAAGCGGATTGTTCCTGTTTTTGTCGACTATCTGTAATGGTCATGTATGGCCCACAAAATTTCCAGGTACGTGAATAACCTTGCCCTCATTGATTACAGTGAGACAGCCCGTTGGAGGGAGATATCTTGTTCATAGCTTGAATCTCGAACATATATTATTTTACTGACAGAAGGAGTATTAAATAAAAAATCAGATGGAAGATATACAAATATTGGAGATAATGCCGGTATGAGAAATATAATTTGACATATGCATGCTTGAGTACAATACGAAATAGATATGGGAGGGTATGGCAAACGGACCCCGAGAGCAAGAGACTGTGAGTGGTAGGGCGAGGGGAGGAGCGTCAGCGACGAGTAATTTTTTGCAATAAGCAGTTGTCCCTCTTGTTTCTTCTCATACTTCTTGAATTCTTTTTCTTCATTCTTCTTCCTCCATTTGACCCCCCGTCGACGACTAATGCATCGGGTCGACGTACACGTAAATGAGTCAGAGTCCATTGGCACAACCGGTGACTGGGCGGACTGTGGGGGTATAGGTAGCTAAAGGTCTTTGATTTCCCGTGGTCTTATACCGCCTCCTCACTTGTACGTGACAGTTCAAACTGCTAGACAATATCTGTAAACTTTTCTGAATAACAAAATTGTGATACACGAGGCACAGTTGATTGAGAAAAATATTCATTGGAATGTAGAGATTTTATGAAAATACTCGGAGAGATAATTCGATGAAATTAATTTGTAGAATATAAAAATATTTTCATCTACAACAATTGTTGGACAATGTCTGATTGATGGTATGAACGTGCTCACGATGAAAACCGATCCTTCATCTTCATGGCGCATACTTGGGAATTTAGTGTAAGATGGAATACAGAAATATTAATGACACTGCCGAAATTTCATATCATCCATATAAAATTGTGTTCCATATATTGGAGTATTGGTGGGCGGTGGGTATAATTGGGCCGAGGTCGTGTATATGTCCGTCTAACAAGTTTTGAGGTACACCACGGGGTGGATAGGGTCTATATAGTAGTTTCCGTAGTTTTTCAAGAGCCTGCATATACTTTCGCTCAGGATAACGTTAATAAATCTACTAAAGGCAATTTCCCGTTCTCAGCGTTGAATATTTAAATGAGAATAGGAAAAAAATGTCATATTTTTTACAAATTCAGAGCACTCAGGGAATTAGAAATCCCATTTTTTTGCATTAAATTGATGAATAAAAATGGTGAAATAATCTCGCCCCTTGAATATAAATGCATATTTTCCCTCGAGCCCAGACTCCCAGGGTAAGGCACCCTGAACTCAGTTTCCATCATTGGATTTCACCTGAGATACGATGGCCCCGGCAAGTCTACGACGCCTGCTTCTCTGTTGTTCTTCGAGTGGAGGGGTAGCGACCGCAGAATAAGAGCAGACTCAGTGGGAATGAAGAAAGATAAAATTAGTATTATTGAGAAGGAAGGATAACGCATAAAAAGGATGATTGAATAAATAATGCAGCCAACGTACAATACAAAACGGGATTATTAAAATTTTTATTTTTCATTCGAGAGACAGACAGTTGGTGAATTGCGGTCTGGCGAAACAAAATAATAACAAAAAAATAAAAAAATGATAACAAAATAATTCTTGCTAAATAAAACAGAGAAGTAAACAAATTTAAACACAATTTCGTACCAGTTGAGTTATTGCTTCTAAATGGTTTGACAGCCTCAGAAATTTGGCCTCGCAACCCTGAGATACTCTCTCGCTTGTTCTGTTCTGGCTTGTGTTGAATCCTGTGTGTGTTCTAAATATTACACACCAAGGTTGAACATCTGAAACATTTCAGTGGGACATGAGTAGGTCCAGAAGAGTGGGAAAATAATGACGAGGGAGAAAAGAGGCAGTTATGAGAAGAGGAGCGATGGATGAGATGTGACATAACGTGTGACGAGACATTCTCCCGACGTAGTGTTCCGTCAGCTTGACCTTAACCACGGCATTCGGTTATAAATAAACGTGTCGACACTGCACAGCTAATCAGCATCATCTTACACGTGTTGGTACATTTCAAGTGCTTGCATGAAGTTTATCCCTAATGATAAATATGCAAGATTGTGGGTGAAATAGATTTCCGGAGGTGATTGGGTTTTCCGGATGAAATTTCTTCCAATTTAATTTTTGACGGGGAATGCGATTTCACCATATTTTCTTAATAAATATAATTTGTCATTAAACTTTCCATATTCTATTTGGAACAGTCTCTCGTGAAGAATCTTACAACTTCAAAGCTCAACTCTTCCATTATCTCCCTTCGCTGCAGAAAAATTAAGGCTCAAAACAGTTCTTCTATATCTCAGAAATTTTTCACCAATAAAATACTTCTGCAAACACTTGAATTATAATAAAAAAATGGCCTCAAGCTTTTAAGTTTCCATTCTAATTTTAAAAACGAGTTAAAATTTCCACTGCCAATTTATTTATCTCAGTTAACTGCAATTGATGGGACGCATATACTTGAGAATAATCGAAAATGCGTTATCGCAGCTCCGAAGGGTTGTCCTCTCATTTCTCCCACCCACGTTGATTTCATTAATGAAATTCCGATCGACGTTTATTTCTGCAGATGACGAGAGCGGTGGAGGCTCCCCCCCCCCCCTAATCCCCACTGCCAAAACCGCCTTATCACTTGGGTGCTGGCTCACTAAATGCCTGACTTTAATGCGTGTACACGTAAATTAGAGACGATCTAAACCGCTTATACATCTTAACGCGCTCTGCCTCAAATGTATTACATCCTCTCTCGTCCATCGATCTCTCATCCCCCGGATATCGATCATCTACCCGATCATCCGTGAATCTCTCTATTACGACATTATCAATGTTGATATCCGTTTCCATATGTGTGACATTATATACCTACACATCACCCTCTACAAATATCTGGTATAATCTCACAGTGCACTTGAACATCTGGTGCCTCGTCCTCTATCGTGATTTTACGACATCGTAGCATGCCTCGTTTCGTCTCTTCGTTAACCCCGTTAATGAGAAATTTCCTCATTTTTTCAAAGGTGTTTTTTTTTTCCAAGTTCACTCCCTCATCGAACATGGAATTATGATGAATCCTCGCAATAAACCCCTTAGTATTATAATTGCATGAAAATGAGAATAACAAAAATTCAAAAGTTTGCTTTCACAATATTTCAGTGCAAATAGTTCGGTTATTTAGAGCGGAATTTTCATAAGCCAGATAATCTCGTAAGCTGCGAAAATTCTCCTTCAGTTTTTTTTTTATTATAAAAAAATTATCATAAGGGAAAATTAAGGAGAATGTGTCAATTGAAGTAAGTTTTTCTCTCTCCTTTTGTCCCATCAGATGGTTGTCTGTTGTGTCTCTCTCATCCATTGTTCAGTATCCTCGAGTTCATACCTATAATATGCACTGACTATCGACTGTGACGTTGAGTTTCGCAGGCCGAGGACAAATGTTGAGGTGGAGAGAGGCGCAGACATGTGAGATATCCACTTGTCTCAGGTTTCTCAACGACCACTGCAGTCCAGTTGTGATCACTCTCTGCTTCTTATTGTCCCTCTCCCTCTCCTCTCTCACTCCTACTACTTTACCGCGTACATTAGTCAAGCAGCGAGCCACGGAAACCACCAACGATCGATGCTTCGTTGTGTATACTCGTATTAATTATACCCACGAGTGTGGCAAGAGAACTTTCTCCTCCCCCATTTTCATATACCAAACTCCCCTCTACTCGACAATGCAGAATCCTCTTCGAATCTCTTGAACAGCCATTTTTCAGTATAAAACCCTTGCATTCATATCTATTTTAAGACTTTGATCCAATTCTTATCCATTGACTATCACTAGACCGGAATCCCGCGATTCTACCCCAGTGAGCGATAATGTTATCTATTTTTATAACGATGAAAATTTTTCTGCAATTCAATGGTTCTTTTCCCCTCTTGAGTTATTTTTGGTTCAGCCTGAATTTATAGGGACATCTGCTGAAATAGATTGAAACATCTTTCGACGTTGGAACGAGAGAGAGCAGCTACTAAAACACATTAATGTTTTATTGCTTCATCAGAGGACGCTGCGGAACTTTGGATTATTATTTCGATGAATAATTTTCCTCGCTTATTTATATCATGACATTTTCATTTATTGAAAGTATGGGGAAGGATTCGATTGATAAAGTTATTTGCGTCACGAGGGAATATCCTTTGCCTCTGCTGATGTTGGTCATTTATCTTGTGTTAATTCGATTGAGGGGAAGGGGGAGGGGATGATTGTGAGTTGATTAGGTGGAAATTTTTGTGACGCAATGATGATCGAGCAAGTGTCTGATAACATACCGACTGTAGCTCCTCGCAGTGGTTATCGAACGTTGAGGTTGACTGGGGCTTGACATCAGTGGATAAGGCCACTCACTGGTAAGACAGACATCACTGTTTTAATTATTGATTATTGAATTGGTGAGCAAATAACTAGAGCCATTCATTTTCATACGTTTTTTTTAAATATTAATATGTTTCTGTATTTCATATCGGTAATTACAGGGGAATTACATTGTTCATTTGTCTGTGATATTACCACAATTTTTTTTCAACACAATCGTTTTATGTCACTTTTTTTTTGTCTTATATAAATAATTGCTCAGCTGTGGAGCATCGTTTTGCAGTTTAATGTACTTGCCCGGTAAATCCCTCGAGTCAGCCTGTGTTTGTTCATTTTTTCGTATTAATCATTTGTTTGTTCATTAAAGTACACAATGGTGCCTCAATGAGCCCAACACATGGAGGCAGAGAGAGTACCTCGGGTTCGATAAACCATTTTTCTCTTTTGTTCAATTATTATTATTTTTTTGTTCCTCCTGTGTCTCGATTGGCTCCAATGGCGATGATGAGATTCACCCTTTTCATTTATCATTCAGTTATTGAATGAGCCTCGTGGATATTTTTTAATTAATTATGATGAAAAAAAGGCAATTGGCAGGCAGGCAGGCATTTTTTAAAAATTCACTATATATTCTCCACTTTTTCCATTTTCATCTGAAATTGATAATTATTTTATACATAGAGATTATATATTGAGGGGATCAATATATATTTGTCGCCAGAGGATACAATCGATGATCTTTTAAAATTAAATATCTCTTTACAGCGATCGAACATATTTCAACGTCAATTATATTTTTTCATTTCGCACCCGAGTTATTTGCAAAAATAATTTATACATTCAGGTATTGATTTGGTTTTTTTCTTCTTCATTTGTTTGGAAACAAATTTGCGAGTTCATTCCGAATAATCGTTGTCAAGAGTTGGTTTAAATGAAAAATTTACATTCCAAGATTTTCTAACACAATAGGATTTATGTTTTCTTGTAGTTGAGTTTCTCTCCTTCTCAGTAGACATAACTACTAATTGTTATACAAGCTTTCAGTTTGAGTGTTTGTCAGGCGTTTAAGACGTGAGTGCGCGCGGTACTTGTGTTTATTTTCGCTTTATGTTGTTTAGACAGTACTTAGGCCCTATATACATATAGTGTGCGATATACTTTTATTTCGTGGTTCCATATGTCACATTGTTATTTTTTTTCTGACGAGCAGAGTACAGGAATGATATAATTAATCACGATTTTAATTAATGTGTTTTTTAATTAGTGCTTTTTTTCCCCAATTTTTTTCCCTTAGTTTCCATGAAAAATGCTAGGTGAGGGTATTTTCTCGATGACAAAGACAATAAACTAACACTAGAAAGAGTGAATAAAGACATTTTTTTGGTTTTTTTCTTTTGCGTTTCGTTTCTGTATAGGATTTACAACGATTAATGAACGGCGATTCGCGAGCTTTGCATTGATGAATTTTTTTTCATGTTTGAAAGACGTGATGAGATTTGAGCAGCAAAAAAATTAGTAATGGACTCTGTAGCATTCATTTGTATGGACTACTTCTTCAGTGTTCCATTTGGTTAATGTTTATTAATGACTACAAAGCTCATCGAACCATTTGCCGATTATCTACAAGACTAGATTCGCTAAGATAGGTGATTAACTTTTTTTCTGTTTTTTTTTTCTTCATTTCTTTTGAAGCATTCTTTCAGACCCCCTCCCGCCCTTCTATTGTGTTGAGACAAAGATAAAGAGATATAATAATTGCATTTTCTCCAGTTTTTTTTTTTTTTTTTGAAACGACCGCGTACGAGCGATTCTCACCATTCAATCGCACTCTTACCTGTTTCATATCTCCTTTTTTTTCCGATATATATTTTTTTCTTTCATTTTCATATAAAAAATTGTACGAACGCAGGTGTTGATTGTGAAAAATGGCAATAAAAAATATTTCAATTGGAAGCACTATCTACACTTGCATATTATGTTATCTAACGAAAGACTCGAGGCGTTCGCTCGTACGCAAAATACATTTCCACAATTTATGAATTGCTCGTTAATTTTTTAATCTATATTTCATAATAGCAGCAGTGATGTATTTTTCTTTTGTAATAATTCTCTTTTAATTTGTCACTTTTCTTTCTCCCGTGAATAACAAAATGAATTGAGTTTTTCGTCTCAAATTATTATACATTCTTGTTTCATCATCTCTACTTTCTTATTCTAAACACTATAAAACATTCTCCGATAACTATGCAACATTAATCGAAACTATTAAACTATGACACACGGGCGCATTTTTTAAAATTATTATTATTTATCAGTTTTTATATGTACCCTTCAAACCAAAGACAAAAGGTGTCATTGATGCAATTGATGGATCATGGTCATTTTGAATTTGTTTATTTGTTAATTCCCACTGATGTGGCATCGCCAAATGAACATATGCAGTTGTAACGATTTTTCTATATTTTAGTTTACAATTTTGATTAGTATATTCTTCTTTATGATTAGCCACAGATTGACATTGAAATCATTCGTTGGAACAGGCATTTTAAATATCGGTTATTCTCGCATTAATCATTCTGACGTGTTGAATTTTTAGGATTTTTTCTCTTCCTTAAATGTCTCTATTTATATTTATTGTACATTTATATTTTCGTGGGGGAATTGCTCTATACAAACTCACGGTAATCACTATGACAATGCATATCACGCTCACTCGCACTTTTAAACTTCTTTGTTACATACACGTTCATTGTTTATTAATATTTTTTAATTTATTTTTTTTTTATATAATTTTGTTTTTTTTTTATTTTCTTTATGCAAATGCATTTATTATTAAAATGCTCTCTCTTTCTCTCTCGCTAGCTCGTATGAAAAATTACATGGTAACATTATTCATCTTTTTTTTTTATTTAATCATCATTTATTTCTCTCACCATCATTCATTTTTAAAACCTTACAGATTATAATATTTATTTATATCATAGGTCACGTTAAAATTTTACGTAAAAATACAAAAGTGATCAATTTTTCGTGTTTTTTAATCTTCTTCATTTATTTAATAGTATTTATCTTTAATTTTTTTTTTGTTATCTCATAAAATTGTTTCGAATCTTTAATAATGAATATAATTGCACCAAGATATTTTATAATAAGAGTGCTTGATTTTGTTGCACGTGTTATGATTATTCAAATTATGACAGCGCTCAACGTGTGTTCGTTAAAATTACTGGAACGACGTACTTGATGGCTTTACAGTTTTCAATATGCATTTGAGTGACAATGAAGTCATGATTTTGTGATAAATTCATAGACAAAAGTGGAAAATTATATTGTAATTTTAATTTGAACTTTTTCCCTGTATCATATCGTTGACATTTTGTTATTCTATTTGTATTTTTTCCTTTTTTCTTTTGGAATTACTTATAACAAAGAATATATGGGAATGGGTATTACGGGGATATGAATAAAAATGTCAGTGGAAAATTTTCCCGTTTGCTATGAGTATCCTTCCAAAAAGTACGTCATCCATTTTGTGTGGCAATAAAAAATAAACAATACACAGCGCAAAATATACATTATTTCCATAATTTTTTTTGTTCCTCCTTCACATTTGTTCTTTTTTGAACGTTTATATGCATTTTTTTTTGGCATGTTATACAAGAAAGTAGAATAGAAGTACACTTCTATTATATAATATAAAGTTTTTCTGTTTCTCTTTTTTTGTTTTTTTTTTGTTTTTTTTTTTTCGTAATCAATACAGTAAAATTTGTTGGATAAAATTTGTGTAAACTTGGAATAAAAATGATAAAGAGTGTACAGACACCTGGTGTATGTACGTAGGATCGATTGGCGCCTTTCTCGCCGGAAGTTTGCAACAGTGAAGTTTAATTTCCCGTTTCAGACATATACACATTTTCTCGTTAATGATATTTTTCCTTTGTTCATGACCATCTTTTTTCAATCCTCCATTCTATCAATTTTTTCTCCCAAATAAATCGTGAAACTATATAGTAGAGTGAATCAACACATATCGATGACGCCCGTCTCTCCTGCATACACAACCGGGTGATTTTATTTTTATCTATTATCGCTAATTAACTTTAACTTTTAACATTATTTATTTTGTTCATCATCGTGTTTTTCTCTTTAAATTCATCGTATTATTGTATAATATTTTATCTGGACAATTGGCTTTGTCCCATTTTTTTAATTGTTTTAAATATAAACTCATTTATTAGTAAGTCTCGAGGGGTTGGGTGAGAGCGAATTTTTCAGTTTCAAACTCCGCTAATATAGAATGATTTAATCATGAAAACTTGGCACTTTTATGGCTAATAAATCTACGTGGAATAATGCTAAAAACGGAAAACATTTACATTCAAGAAAATTCAATTTTACTAACGTCAATGATTGGAAGAACCGGATGCTGTGAAAGATAATATTTGATCGATAATTGATTCTTTCCCATTGGTTTGCAACAAAGAATCTCAAAAAACTGAAGTGAAAGAAAATCTTTTTGCTTTCTCGTTTACAATTTTTAGATACTATCGATCGACCCATAGCACCCAATGGTTTCCGTGCCCTGTCATCATTGATCCACCGACAAAAAAGAATAATAGACACACGAAAAGAGAAAAGAAAAATGGAAAGAAAGAAAGGACCCGGATCCTTTCACTTCACCACTCTCTGGTGCGCGTTATTTGTTTTCTCTCGTTCCTTTCATTCGCTCGTTTGCATGCAGACTCTCCCTGACGGCCATTCTATTTATCGCTCTCATCCAACCCTCGGACATTTTTTTTCTTTTTTATTTATTTTTTTGTTTTTATTCCTTTCATCCCTCATGCTCTCCTCCTCGTACGCACCCACCCAATGAGCAAATATTCTCAAACTCACACAAGAGACGACACAAGTGTCTCGATTCTTCTTTTTCACCGTTTTATTCTCTCAACTTGTTTTTTTTTCTCCATCTTTCACATCTTCTTTATTCATCCGTTCACGTGGCACAACAACAGATTCAGTCGAAAAACATTCACAGCATACCACAGAAAGTAAAACAATATAAAATAAATTACACGATATTTGCAACTACATTTTGAGCATAACCCGCGGCTTTTTTGGTTTTTCAATTGACACGCTGAAAAATTCATTACTAAAGGTGTCAATTCATTTTATTTATATTAATTTTCACTGCAACGAAATATTAATTAGAAAAAAAAAATGAAATTCAATAGTTTATTTATTGAATAATGAGAATCAATGGGAATTATAATCTTTTCCTTGCTCCATCAGCAACAAATTTTTCAACGAGCTTCTCTTTATTTTATCTTAAACACTATAATTCCTTAATTAAGTTTATAGTAGCCTTTAATCTATCGGGAACAAGATATTTCATTCCACTTCTCTTTTAAATATATTCATCCCTTTCCTCTGATGGGTTCTGTTCCTTCCACTTCTCGTTTTTGTTTACATTGTGCATTTTTTTATTTGCCAAATACACTCTTTCCCTCATTCTGTGTTACCCATAGCGCGTTGTTTATTTTATTTTACATTTTATTCTACTTGGGCTTTTGCTTTTAATGAATCTCATTTGGATAAGTAAATTTGCGCGTTCTCGTTGGTCTTTGCAAGTATATATAACTTGTAAACGCTATCTTTGATCTCAGTTTATTTAAATAATTGTTTGACTAATAAATTTTGACCAAAGTCATTGAACGTTTGTCGAGACATTAAAAAAAAAAAAAAAACGGTTGGCGTTAATTTTGTCCATCTGGTCTTTAGTCAAATGGCCCATTAACTTGAACAAGTCATTTTGTAATTCAGCGAATTGGAATGTTAATTAATTAATCAATCAACTATAAATAATTTTCTTCTCACCATTTTGATGTATCTCTGAATTCTCAGTGTTTTTCAAAAAATGGTGCAGATTGAATAAAAAATTTTAATTAATTTTCTCTTTATCCTGAAACCCTATAACATTGAAATTCAATTTTTTAAAGATTTTAATCCGAGAGGTCCTTGGACATAATCGATGAACTTGGACCGCACATCGATTCTCCAATTATTGCAAAAATTTACTTGACTCAATATTCAAATTTAATTCTCGTAGCATTATAACAATCTATAATTTATCAATTGTATTTACTTGTTGCATTTGTTTATTATTAATACTTGACGCGAATATTAAGAAGTGGAGATAAAGATTTTTTAATATGGAGATAAAACGCGTAGCCCGAATAATTCTAAATCAATTCCATCGTGTTGCTTCAATATTTCCCTTAAGATTCATTAATCAATAATCTTTCATGTTAAATATATGATCAATAGTACTGATTAATTCACCTAATTATTCACATGCAGTTAAACACCCGATTTTCAATTCCCATTGGTTAACCCCTTGGTATTACGATCACCAATTCACTCCATTAATTATCCATTTATTCATCATCCTCCATATGCTTATGATACAGTACTTTGTACCTGCATGAATTGGATTTTCCAAATAATCTCACACCCCCACCCATCACGACCAAATACCCTCTCTATCATCAAAATAACCTCGAGTCCTCGTTTTCTCCACTCGAAGAAGAAAAAAAAAACTGAAAATTCTGAACTAAAAAAAAAAATCAACAAGAAAACCCATATCCCCAGTACTTTCAAAAACTTTTCAAACTCCATCTTATTTTCTCTCGCGGAATATCACTAATGACTCTCCATATACTATCTGAAAGCACCTCGCCCATTTTGCACAACGACTCGCGTATTCGCTCATCGGTAGTCCCGCAGGGGCTCAGTATTCCTGGCTTCTTATTCCCCGTGGCCCATTCATTTATCATAGTTTGCCTTGTCGACTCGAGGGACACCAGCGAGCCTTTCAGTTTTTTTTTTCGCATCGCTAAATATCACACCCGAGTAAAGCCCCATCACTCACGCTCAATCTTTTTATTTCCGTTCATTTCCGTCTCATATAATTGACGGCTATTAAACGCCACACACGTTTACCCCCGATCTTGCAGAACATTCTTTCATCTTGTAATATGGAGTGATGGAGTTTAAATGTGGACGTTCGTATGAAAAGGGCCCACTTTGGCGGTATTGGACTTATGCATACTACCCTTTTCTTGATATGATTCTCCTCGTTTCAAGCCAGGAATGACCCCAAAATCGTAGAAAATGACGTGTCTATCGAATATCAAAGAAATAATTTAACATGGGCTTAAATGGGAGATGTGAACACAAAAACGTGAATATCTCGGAAACTAAATGCGACCAAGTGGGCCCTTTTTATGTGGACGTCCACAAATGTCTACACTTGCCCAATGGTGGATTTTTCTTTTAACGCATTGAGGACCAACCAAAGGATTGAAGTGTAAGAGAGCATTGCATTCACATCACGAACGATATTGAAGTCCTGGGTAATGGGGTGATTTGAAACGCCCCACGATTAATTCTCCGATAACGAGGAAACCGTTCGACCGACTCGGAAGTTCCACGAGGAATTCTCAATGACTCGGTGGTTATAACTGGATATGTTCACCTTTCATACTTCTCCACGTGTTCATAGCAATGGAGAAGAGAAAAGAGTTGAAATTCGATAGATGTTACAGGAGTGAGTATCGGGTGAATTAAAAGGGTCGGCACACTCTCTCTCTCTCTCTCTCAGTCTCTCTGTGCAGTGTAATTTTGAGGGGCTTCAATAATTTGAGGATAACGAGAAACGCTCGGAATTTCAAAACGAGTGGTGGATTTTCCCTTAGCTACCTTCCTGATGCTATTGAAAGAGAAGAAAATCGAGGCTTTGATTTCGAATTGGAGTACTTTGGTAATTAGAGAAATCAAAAAGGCAGTTGTGATCGAGGGTTGAAAAATAATTGTCATTACTGGTGACGTGAGAGGAAAAATGATGAGTTCAAGATGCAATTGCATTGTTAACGAATGTGCTATCACTGTAATTATTCAATTAACGTGATGTCATTACAATTTTTCCTCTCGATGCATAAATTGTTGGGGCTATGGAGTTTGCACCCGGTGGAATGGATGCAGTTGGAGTGATTTGGGAATTGAAAGTGCATTTGGTGGTGGAAATAATTGTCAGTGGTTGTCCCACGAATTTCGAAGGCTAATGCAATTTGGAATACGCGATTTTAATAGATTGCAAAACTTTCATTATTCCAATCAAGTTTTACTGTGCAGTGGTAGATGAAAAAATAAATAAGCAATTTTCACGCGATACAACAATGAAATTTTCTTAATTTATATTACGGGATAGATAGATCAAAGTGATCACTGGAGCAGAAGAGATCAAATAATAAAATAAGAGGGAAAAAATATGGAGCTTGATGGTTGAGGAAAAGTTTCCACGAATGGACTTGGACAAAGTTGACTCGTGAATTCTCAATGGTTCGAAGCGAGTCCCTCACTATTTCCTAGAGACAGGGGGAATTTCCCCGAGGGCTCGTTTTGGTCTATTCTCTCCTCTTTTTAATTTTCTTCGACTTTTTTCTTCTCTTCTTTTACCCCGTAATTGTTATTTCATTTCCACTCGACTTTGTAATAAATAAATGATCATCATCTCATAGCTGGAATAATTGCTCTGCATACTTTGAGAAAAAATAATTTGAAACAAATCTTGTAATTAAAATTTAGCAGATGAAGAGAAGAGGAGAATGATTATCTACAATTGAAAATTACTAGATTATTGTAAATCATATAATTAATTGTATCAATGCAATTCTGTCTGTTATCCAATTAATATGAATATGAAAGCTCGATGCAGGTGTTCAATACAATTTTCGATGCACGAAGGTTGTATGGAATATAATTAGGTGTTTGGTTCGTGGTTGGAAAACGAGAACTCATTTTGGCACTTCCCTCCCTCCCTACATCAAACACGATACGTGAGATTCTGAATACACACGCATTTTCACGAATAGTGCACACGAGTATGATACTATAAGTTGCATCATTCGCTCCCTCCACTGCCTTCAATATTTAAAATTTTCAATGAAAAAACTGAGGATAGATATTACTTGCTACGTGGCATATTTAAATTATCAATTTTCTTCTATTTATCCTATCAATATTAATTTAACTGTGTACAATATTTATACGTATATATATTCAATACCTATGTTTAATCATTTATTTATCGGAACATTTCATCATCATTGAGGTTTATTTATTACTTCATTCAACGTTCTAAAGTTTTTCGAATGGTACTTGTTTTTGTTTATTTGTTATTCTTTAATTACAACCAGAACTCGGACATGACCCTGAGAACCAGTTACAGCTTACGGTGGATTCTCATTGACTTCGAAAGAGGATGGGGAAACAGTCCAACGAGAATCCAGCATCTAGTTGTTATTTATTTATTTATTTATTTGCTATTTCAGCTTCAAGCCCAGCGCATGATTAGAGGGGTTGACAGGAGACAGCGGATAGCAGATTGATTCTCGACACATTCTCAAACGACGCTAGATGGTATTCATCTCCCTCTTTTTACGTGCAATGTCGAAGCCTCGTGCTGTTGCTCACATTTTGTTTTGCTTCAATTACCTTTCGATATGTCTCGTGTCTCACTAGTTTCTAATTAATTGTTCTGCACTTTATTTTTTTCTTATTTCTGCTATCATACACGTGACAAAGAATTCAATCAAATGGTAGGAAATTAATTAATTTAATTGATCAGAGTTTATTTAATTCAATGACTCGAGTGACAATTGATAATTCTCCAGTCGAGATGCATTGATGCCATTGAGCATTAAAATGTAACAAGTTAATCATTACAGAGTTAATTGATTGCACGGTAGATATCAATACTTCCGGCAGTATTCTACGTCATCGGTATAACGAGAGGGATCAAGAAGGGGGGGATGAGGATTGGCAACGAGTGGTGGACGAAAGGGAGACAGGTTTATTCCTTTTGCATCACAATGAATTACGATATATGGCGTCGCAGTGAAGCTAGGCTTTCTATCCTAGCATTGGCCTTCTACACGCGAAATTTATGAGCTTCGGATGGTGCCCGATCCAGTGACGCCTACGTATCTATAAATCATAATTAGACTTCTCATCCTTTTTCTTTCATCTGTAGAATCTATTTCAGTAGGAGCACTCAGACCATGGGATATAATTCAACAAATCAAACTGGAAATTTCATAAAAATGCCAGTTTTCTTCCAACTATCGGAAATTTTCTAGTTGATCGCCAAAAGTTTCTCTCTTCTACTAACGTATTCCCGTGTAATTCAATTGTCTCTAGAATATTTTTCCCTGCATTTTATCAAGTTAGGTTGATAACCACTCCGAGATCATATGTTACAAACAATTGCTAAATGGAATTGTCTCCGTTCGTTTGATAACTAAAATGAAATTGGAAGAATTCTCTCTGTCAACCGAGGAATTGTGCTTTTGGACAGGAGTGAATTAACTTATGAGGATTAGAGTTGTCAAAGCTTCAGAAGGAATGAGCCGGAATAATTGTATTGTCAATTCTCGTCGTGACAACCTCAGTCTACAACAGACGGATATGCAATTAGAATCTTTGTATCCATTTTACCCGCCAGTACTCTTGGAACTTTGATGATGTGCCCTCAACATATTTTTAATTATTTTGTGAGGCTGAACCATTTCCGCTTGTCAATTACAATGATAGCTCTTTGTTGAGATGTAACAATGAAATTCTTTTTTTTTTAACACTTTGGGTCACGTTGGGATTGAGACTCAGAAGGTATAGGATCAAGATCATTTGTTATCTATTCTATTTGTCACATGTGACGGATCACTCGGAATAAAAAATATGATCAATGTAGCTATAACTTTTTACCTCAATTTAATTAATTTCACGTTATTGTAGGCAACATACACGAGCCTCGACTGTTGCGCGTGTTATTGATGAAACGAAACACATCTCAACGTACATTTTGAACACTTTTTTATATTATTATTTCTTCTTCACCCCTGTAGGTTGATCCCCAAATAAAAACATCCCCTTTTTTGCCCGCAAACTTACTCAAATAATGCTTTTATTAACGATCTAATTCGTAATTCACACTCTTACTATTCCGAATAAACCGAAAATTCAAATTTATATTTACAAAACGCGGAGATAAATAAATTCGGCACTCGATAGCATATTATACAACTACATAATTACATATTAAATATTAATATATTTTAGAACGAGGAATTTCCGTTGAGAAGACAAAGACAAATTCCTCAATATTTGTTTCTTTCTCCCTTCATTTTTCTTCACTCTCGAGCGAGCGAATCGATTTGGCAGTTTGTGTTTATGTTTACACGTGTAATATAATCTATCTTCGATTTAATTTTTTTAATAATATTTTTTTCTATGATTATCGTTTCTCTGTATCGATTCGCACGCAGTGATTTTTTAAAAAAACTTTTTCACATATATTTTTGTGATATAATAGTTGCTTTAATGCGAGCTTTTGAGCATCGTTATATATTTTTTATGATTTTCCTGCAATGAGTCATCAATGTTCCAATTAATAAAATGCGTTGATGACTCACTGCAGGTGGTAGGATGATGAAATTCCGGCAGCCAATTACTGTGGAATAATTTTTATTTTTACGACTGAACCCATTGAATTGGTAGTAGGCGTATTGATATAGCAAATGCTGAATTCATTATGAAATTGAATAAATGTCTGCCGGAATTTGCCGGAGGTCCGATGCCCTTGCGTCGCGGAGAATAACGTCGAGAAGTGGAAAATGTCGAAATGGAAGTTGTTGGAGAGTTTCTTTTGAGTGTTTCCAGTGTTGTTGGTAGTGTTTCTTTTTCTTTTGATAGAAGTAGAAGAGTTTCCCTCCATTTGCCACAATCGAGATGGAACGAGTCGCGTAGGGTACACGATCTTTCACTTGTTCTTATATATTTTCCTTGTGCATTGAATTCTGGTAGAGTCGAGAGGTGTGATCTTCTTTTTTCGAAGAGGAGCCACTAGAGTGGAGGACACGTTGGACTCTCGTTTATTTTTTTCCTCTTCTCGATGAAAGTTTGGCCCTTCTTCTTTACAGCCATCTTTTTTTTTTCGTGAAACTATTTCATCCATTTTGCTAGTTCACAGCCACTTTATCTCGACTCGTGCGACTCGTTCTCTCGTTTTCACTGGAAATAAATTATATGAGAGAGGTAATTGGTATGATGGTGGTCGCACTGAGGGAAAATTCTATTGGTTTTTTTTTCTTAAAGAATGGGGAGCAGTTACCTTGTATTAGGAGGAGGCTTCTTCGGAAAGGTTGCTTGCTTGCTGGGCCTGAGCAGTTTACTACTGGACGATTATATGTGGCGCTGATAAAAGCACGGCTATTGTTGCGATAACCGTGAACATTGTAAAAAGTATCAGGCATAGCCTAGGATAATAAAATAGAAGAATACATCAGCATAAAGGAGAAACAACATCAAGGAATATTTTGTTTTGTCTCATTTCGTTCGGCTGTCTACATACCTATCAACGACCATCGCAGCAAACTTCCAATCGCTGATGATCTCCGCTTCGACTTCAGCCTTTTTCATTCTCTTAGTGATGAATTGAAGCTCCTTGAGAATCGTTTGAAGCTCTCGTTGCGTACCACTGAGAGGCATAGATGCCGAAGTTTCATCGACTGTCGATGGTCGGCCAGAATCATGTCCCCCTCCCCTAAAATCGATTATATGTATCAATGAAGGATGCATGGGTATCCAGTGGCTATATATCTTTCACAATTCCCACTCGAGAATACACGGTTCGTGTACCACAAAATGAAGACATCTGTGTTGAGCGTCGAGACGATTGATTTCCACTCGAGTGAATTTCACGTTGAGTATTACACGTGTGTGAGTCATCTGGGGTATATCGAATGAGATGTACGAGGAAGGTGATTCAGATGGAAACTACACGCGTTATTGTGTACTCAATATTATTTCTTCTAAATTTTTCAATGAGAATTTAATGTATACCTTCGAATTTACAGAAAATAGCAGAATTTTTATGGAAATTATTTTTGTAGATCTCATTTTGCTCTAGATAACAGATTAAATTTCAAAAGAATTTCCAAAAAATGATGATCAATAATTGAATAATTTATAATTCTTCATTGTTTTCTACGAAAGTAATAATAAATGATAAATACCGTGTGTAGGGAGACGGCATACTAGGGTACATTGCACTCCTGCCTCGATAATCATCATTCATATCAGCGACATTGGCTATGAGGCTCTTACTCGATTTATTATGCCTCTCAATTTCTCGCATTTTATTACTCATCATAATAGTCTTTCGCGTAATTTTCTTCCCCGGTCTGTGCATACAAAGTAACCAGGGTAACCATTGTAGAAGGATCGTTTTCACCTGCAAATATCAAGAATATATGCCCGTGATATACGGGCCATCGATTAATATTGACAGTTAACATTTCTCTCACTGTATAATACTCATTGTTTATATATATATATGCATTTCAAGTGTTTGCTTGTTAGTGTTAATTAACAATCGCTCAATTACCCATTGCTGCATCTCGTGATTATCGGCCGTTCTGTGATGATAGTTGAGGACCAGGACGGTGAGGACTACGCTACTTGCCACCATGAACATTATGCAGTTGAAGTATGTCCCTGGTGATGCGAGGACATTTTTTTTTGTTCATTTTGTTCCGTTTGAATGGACAAAAAATTCCCCGGTGAAGAGTAGAACAGAGAAGGACAGCGATTAGCGTTTGAATTATGAATATTCTATTTAAATTGAAGTTTCAGTATTCCAGTGATATATCATCGCCGTAATTGATCGGTTTATTCATCAACTCATTATAAATTGCCATTTGAGAAATATCTTCTTTGGTAATACTTTTTTGTTTTGCCGTTGTTACGAGATTATCCTCACTGAAATACTGTCATTTCATTGGTAAATGATATAAATCCAATGATGCAAGGATATAATAATTGCGCACTGTTATCTTTGCATCGTTCACATTCACATCGGGAACACTCTCGCGCAAGCACCTACCGTTGTTTTTTATTCTCTCAATCGTTTAACACTCCGATCTCCCGCAAGTGTCGGAAAAACTCATGAAAAAAATAGTAAAAAAATGTAGAAATAAAAGTAGAACAGACAGATGATAGAATACAACTTTTTTACTCATTTAATTAACGAATAAGAATAAGAGAGAATGATAAATTGGAAGCCGCATACGTGCGACAGTAGAAGAAGGGCTCGTTAGTCAGCCGATAGAGATGAGGAATAGAAAGCTGTTTGTATAAATTGCAATATGCACTTATAATTATGGTATAACAGCGAGTAACAATGATAATTATCACTTTATCTTATGATCATAACAATTCATTATGGAAAATATCAATAAAATTGTCGGCGTCAAAACATTGAAAAGTGCAAATTGTAAAATCAACGTGCAAATGTAAAATCGAATAAACATACAGAAACACACGGAATATACAATATTCTCTCGCAATCATTAATCTATTGAACATTCATCTACTCATCCCATGCTTTTGTGCTCTGGCAGCTTGGTGAATCATTAAAAGTGCGCTACAATATAGTAGCCAGTGCCATTTTATTTCATCCCTTTTTTCATTTAAATATTTACATTTTTCAACATTAACATCTGATACATTAGATTAAATTGAAATCATCCGAGACTCATGAGATTATGATCCACGAATTGAATATTAATATCATAAATTGACTCGTATATCATTTTTCATCCTCGAATATACCAGCTTGTGATTGTTTCGGGACTTTGGAGGTTAGCTTATCAAGGTAGAAAGAGGCAAAAAAATGGTTTCGAGTGGCACTTGGGGATGGAAGAGGCGAGTCAGTAGGATATGAGATATGTTTGAAAGTTGTGATGAGGGAATGTGGAAATCAATAACACGCGTTAAGCTCATATTACAATCTCCAGTCTTTCATTACTTTTCAACTGGACTCACTCTATGAAATAACTTGAAAACAGATAAAATAAATATTGAAAGACTTTAAGGATATCCAAGTACGTTGGTCATGTGATCTACTATTTTTTATAAAGAATCTGAAATTTCATGAAATTATTACCCTAGTCATGATTTTCAGAATTTTTCATTTGTCCTTAATTTTTTTGGGAATTTATTTAATTGAGTATTATGAGAAGTAATTTATTCGATCTCAGACTTGACTATCATTGTTCTAACCTCTCACCATTGCTAGACGCCGGAAACGCATGCATTTGAACCATCCAATATGGCCGCCGTGCACAACTACAGGTTTTCTAATTGCTTGTTTGCAATTATTTGGTCGGCAACTTATGTTTTTAACCATTGAGAAAAAAAGTAGAGACTCTAACGAACAAAATTATATACGGTCATATGCACGAAAAAACGTTTTGAAAGGATGAATTATTGGTTTGAACATGAGAGTCAGTGGCTCTTATGGACACACTGTGTTAAATATAATTCTTTGAAATTGATTATCTTGAGAAAATGATCGGTAACTAAGGTTGAAATTGGGGTGGAAAAAGAGCTCTTGGTGCGTAGTATCAATTCCAGAAAGATTTTTTCAAAAAAAAAAAAATCTCTGAACCACTCGGATATCCTTAAAGGTATAGAAATATGATACTTGTAGGAGCTCAGAGTCCAATTGACTTTCATTTGTAGACTCTTTCTAAAATTTCAATCGGTGACGCTCATAATTGTGTACAAGTAAGAGAGAAAAACAAAATTTCGATCGAAGAGAGCAATTAGCAATGGCACAGCGGGTGATGAAGTGAATTAGTGAGGATGACGGCTCGGTGAATTAACCAGAAGTGAACAGACAATTGCAGACTCTGTGGTGCCTCTTGATTTTACTTCCATTTCAGATAGCTTCGGAAAATTTTCCCCCTCGAGCGTTTAGTTTCCAATGGCATTCGATGCCTGGAAGAAAATCAATACCACATTGGGGTATATCAGAAAATTTATTTCTTTGAGAGGTATTCATTGGAAATTGTATCTTTAAGGTTCGCTCTCTACTCGGAATTTTTCGGGGAATAAATTGAAGGAGAAATGTAGTTAAAGAAGATATTTCGATTCAATTTTTATATTTCTGCCCTTGATGCCATCAATTTCATTCATGAAATGAGGATATGGTTTTTTCAGTGTTGAGTTTAATATTCTTCAAGTTTTCTAGGTACTTTTATATTTTCTGAGTTTATTCTTAGTGTGTATTTTTTTACTCCCTTTTAAGGGGACGGAACATTTGAAAAATAAATAAAAAAACTACAGAAAACAAGGTAGTAGACGTTTGGAGAATAGCACAATAATCTCCTTGACGTGATACTGAAACTCATTGTCAACATTGTCGGATCAATCTTGCAGTTTATTTTTTATCACGCATGTTTTTTGGAGGAGAAGAGTATTACTGGGATGCGGGATGAATAGAGAGTACGTTGGTGACTCAATTGTTAATTTTCGCTGAGGTGAGACTGGAAGGGAACGGATAACATTGATGGATTTAACACGCTGTGTTTGGTCAGGTGAGGCTTGTGACTGATTCCAATTACATCCGAAGGGTTATGTACACCGAGGATTATCAATTCAAATCACGCGATTTCGGAGAAGGTGGTAGGGGATTAACGCCTGCATGATAGGCCTTCAGATTTGATTCTTTTTTACTGGAGATCTTGAATTCAGAGGGTATTATCATTGGATTTAATGCCTTCAATTCCTCGAATTTCTCGAGAGGTCAATAATCTCGTAGTTATTTGAGAAGTAATTTGAGGAAGTTCAAACCTTTATTTGAAGAGGTATTATTTTAATGGTCGTCTCATTAAAAAACATCGATATTCCATTTTTTAGTATTTAGTTTCCGTGCAATTTATCTGAAATTGTAGGTACCCGTGAGGTATTTTCAAAAAATGAAAAATCTGAGGTGTTTTAAAAAAAATTACGAGGTGGTAGGAGACGATGAGAAGTGAATGAGATGGACGTTGACTGAGTTGGAGAGGATTAAGAGAATAAGGAAGGGCATTCTACTTTGCTAGTGAACTCGGTCTATTCAGTATATATTCTCGGTTTTGGTTTATTTTCCGGAAATGGGTGAGCCATGGAGTTGTCAGGATGAAGCACTAGCGATAAACAGTTACATTGGTAGGAACAAAAGCCTTTGGGCGTTGAAAATCTAACGTCAAATTCCGCGCAGTAAGGAGTGCTCGTTTTAAGGAGAGGAGGGACAATGGAAAGGCTGACATGAAGTGGTGATTGTATTCCTAGATAGGAGGGATAAGACGATTTATGTGAAATGAAATTGTTTTACGACTTTGGAAAGAAATTGGATTTTCATAAAATATGTTTTTATTCTGAGTTTATTTTACCCGTTGTGAAATTATTTATTGGATATCTTCTGAAGTCATATGTTTTTGTAATTTTTGACTTTGGAAAAGTGTCAGCTAAAATGAAATTGAATCAATGAATACAACTCACGAGAAGGTAAGCCCCCTTTGAACCGTCACTCCTTTAATTCCACTCCCATGAGACTGCTCACTGAATAGCATACCGTCAATGTACCAATTATTGCTATTGTCCCAGTATCTGCCCCTCTGATTGATTGGAAATTCATCGGAAAAAAATTAAAACAAATCATCTCAAAGCAAACGGAATTTCGAATCCTGGTTGATTATAAAAATAATCGTAATCGGACAATTAGGAATGATTTTAATCAGATTATAAAAAGGGTCCGCGATCCTTTTTTTTCTCTTCCATCACCCAAGTTATCTATTTCAATAGTTATCAATCTATTCAGTCATTTATATTTCGAAAAATAGAAGTTCCTGAAGCTAAAAGAAACTATGAACCCACTGTTCTGTGTATTGGCGGAACCCGTCATTAAAAAAAATAAAAATAAAAAAATAAGC